>QRFJ01000070.1:1003451-1088451 GCA_006176705.1 Cocos nucifera | reverse complement strand
GATAAGGGAAGACAAAGCTATATGCAGATAATGTCTATATCGGGTAGAGAAGAAAATCACTGCTAGCTAGCATTGTTAATATCTCATGCTGATGCTGCAGTATATTGACTGGCACTGACAGACACAAGAAGGTAAGCAAGGCAGCTAAATTATGCACTGGCATGCTTAGGAAAACTTCTCCCCTGGATGCAGTTAGTTTAGGTTCTTTCTAGTGGGAATTGAGCTATTCTTTAACGCGCAGATTTAATTTTTTACCAACTTAACAGAATTTTGCACCTGGAAGTGTACTAAAGATTCTTTTCCTATTTGTTTGACAACAATCTTTTTGTTCTACTTCGATCTATCAGATTTTTAGCAAGGGTTTGAGGTTCTTTCTTCCCAGATCCTGCAAATATCTTGAATCTTAGTTCTATCCATGGTCAAATTGGAAAACTCAAAGCCTTGAATGACTTACAGTGTTTGATAACATGCTAATGATGGAGTATGATTAGTATACATGCTTTACATTAGGATGGTTCATGTTGGTCCCTCCAATTATGTGCATCTAAACCTTCACATGGCCATATGAGTATGTATGCGTGTCTAGCATGTTTAAAAGAACATGGCTGACCAGTGTGGCTGGACAGTGCAATTCTAGGTTAAACAATTACTTTGTTGAAGTGATTTTTATTTGTATATGGTGAAACTTCTCATTTTCTTTAAAGCAAATTATCATGATGTACTTCTGAAATTGGCATTGCCTCAGTTGTCACACCCATCTGATTTGCATCTTGAGTGGTGTACTGCACAGTACTCAGACTATTGTAGTTAATATACCAAGTGGGTCTCCCTTCCTTTCTCTCTTAGAAAAGAAAAAAGAAAATGATGTAAAATATTTTTCTAGACAAAGTTCTCTTCATCCTACATTTCTTATTTTGAACTTACTAAATATGCTCTGAGCATGTTACACACACACATATTCATAAATATGCTCCCTTATTAACTTGATCTATTAAAGTCTATTGACTTAAATGGTCGCTCCTTGATGACAGCCAGATCATCTCTTGTATGATGCTGATTCTGCTGAAAAGAAGCTAGGGGCTTTTAGAGCACAAAAGGAGTCATATTTATTTCGCTCTCTCTTAGCTGGTGATGCGCTGTTAGCTTTTGGTTCTGACTGGCCAGTGAGCATTAATAATCTTTTTCTTGATTCACAACTTTTGATCTTTTTTTTGCACTACCTATAATGCATTAATTGCTGAGAAATTATTTATGCAGGTTGTTGATATTTATCCATTAGAAGGGATCAAAACTGCAATGTCTCGGGTACCTCCTGGATGGGACATTGCTTGGATTCCAAGTGAGCGAATTGCATTGGATGATGCTCTAAAAGCGTAAGACATACAATGATCTGTAGTCAATCTTTACAGCATCATGTCTTAGCATTGGTCTCAACCTTGGCAATATCTTTTTGCATGGATAATGTGCCTTCATTTGCTTGTCACTTGAAAAGTGTATCTGTCACTGAATTAACTCTTCAACCATTTTCCTCTGGAATTTGATCTAGTACACATTATAGTGAATCTTGTGAGCTATTGCATGGTATAGACTATTGGTAAGCCAAGTCTAACTGTTCTCTCATGGGGACTAAAAAATTCAATTGATGTGGCTCCATGCATGGTTAGATTCATAACTGAGAATAATTATCATCGGTTTTTGCCATTCTGCTAGGTTGGTTCTAGAGAAAAGGTGCTTTCGTAATGTTTTTTCCATTTCATGCCTTAAGAGATTTCTAGACGTGATAACATAGGGCTAAGAGTGTTGAATGGTGAAAAAATCAGGTAGTTGAGTGCGTCTGAGCATGAAAGGTAGGAATCGCAATGACAGGGATGGTAAAGTTTACTATAATACGGCTAAGAAAAAATAATGCAAATAAGTAGCATATGGTGGCTTGTCAGAATTAGCACCAAGATAATCTCTCTCTACCCAAGATATAATTTTTATTCAAAAGAGGACTAAGTAATTGCAAAAAGACCTATGGTGATAAACCTCAGATGATAAGGACTTGAGTTCAATAATATTAATACAAAGTACATGAAATGTAATTTTAGTGGAAATGTACATGAAAATGTGAATGTCCCAAATTGATAGCCAAACTGTGTTACCCAGAAACTCACATCTGGCTCAAAACCCTGTGGGTTATGTATCTAAGTTGGATATGTGTTAAACACTTGGGTACTTATGGTTGCCACTTTCAAAAGATTGGCAGAGTTGAACTCTCTGAACAATGAGTTTGACCCTCCGTTTTCATGTTAGAAGTGAACATTCATTCTTTTTATTGCTTGGCCAAGGATGTAGTTATTGAAATAACTATACAAAATATTAATTTTCTTATATCCTCATGTTTATCGGAAAGTTTTAATGAGAAATATGTATATTAAAAGACCTCTACAACGTCTTTAATATATCTTTTTAATGTTTTAAAAAAATGTATAATATATAATTTAGTTAAAATTATTATTTATTCTACATATCCCTGTATCTCCTGTTTTCTTTCTTGTTGTGTTAGACACGTGGATACATGTCCAAATTCAATTCTCCTATCCATGTCCATGTGACATTGTGGCCAAAGTGATGCTGCAGTGTGATTGATTTAGTTATCTCAGATCACTTGTTTAAAAGAAATGATAAGTAAATGAAGACTTGTATAACTTCGGATCTCGACACGTGATGACATGCAAGCATGGATACAGGGAGAAAAATGGAAGGAAAAGGTCACCTGGTGGCTTGTGACTAGTGCAGTGGGGAAGAAAACAATGGGTCTTGAGTTATGGTATCTGCTGAGAGGTGCACATGGTGACTTGATCAAGATAGAGAGGGAATTTATTCCTAAATTCCTCAGAGTTAAATGAGTTTAGGATTCTAGAAGGATCTGTCCTATAAGAGGGAAAAATAGAAAGCAGAAAATGAGAGGGAAAAATGATAGTCATGGCTTGAGTTTGAAAGGCGACAAGTCTAATAGAGACGGAGGATTTAGAGCTCTAGAAGGCTCTAATTTAAGAGTAGGAAGAAAAAGGAAATGCAGGATATGTTCTCCTCCTGGAGCATGGAGCATGAATACATTTGGTTTCTTTTACATTTTTCCCATTTTTTTCCTCATATTTCGACATAGGTCTCCTATGAGAAGGGAGACCTTAGGCTTTGTAGGCTGGCCTGAAAGCTGCCTTTCCCAGTATGGATAGTAAAGATAATAGAATTAGAGCTGTGCGGATGGAGCGGAGAGATGTTTCTGAGTGTTATATCGGTCTCATGCCCTGATGATTTAAAGAGAATTGAATAAAACTACAACAAAATAATCTAGAATTCAAAAATGATGTGTTAGAGTGAGGAACAGGAAATGATTCTAAAACTAGGCATGATAGACTGTTGATGAACAGGAAACTCCCTGGGAAGTGATAATATTATATTATATTGTGTGGCCCATTCTTTCTGGTGTTCGCTCATTCCTCATGGCAAGGGAATAGAGCCATAGTTTGTGGCTATGTGGCCTCATTCAAGCCTTCAAACCATTTTCTCGTATCTGTTTATATGATGGCTCTTACTCAAGTAGTAAGTATTATTAAAATGATGATGATGATGATGATTATGAACTAATGGAACCATAAAAGATAGATAGGTAAAATGTGCTGTAGATTCTACTTCTCAATATAACATCCTTTTACAAAAGCATCAGGATAAATCTTTTTTTACAGGACCGCTTTCCTAATGGAAATGATACAGATATTATATGATTAATGATATTTCACAAATGAAAACCACCATAGAGGGATTCACTGGGATTTTTCTGCTGGTAATAAATAGTATGGTTGGGTCGGGAAAAGGTTTTCTGATTTAAGGTGTGGATCATCCAAGTCTTGAAAGATCAATGGATTCATGAAGTATGTACCATCTCTCAACTCAACTGTCATACTGCAAACTGTATCAGCCCTTTTTTTTTTTTTTTTGTGTGTGTGTGTGTGATTGTACCACTGATTGATCGTCCTTAATATGCAGGCACACCATTTCAGCTGCTTATGCCTGCTTCCTTGATCATGATTTGGGTAGTTTATCAGCCGGGAAATATGCGGATTTTGTAGTACTGCCAGCCAATTCATGGGATGAATTCTCGAATGATTTACCATCATCTGTCCTAGCTACTTATGTAAATGGAGTGCAGGCCTACCCATAAAATAGCAGAGTTCTGGAAGCGTGCACTTTGTGATGCTGCAACTCTAATTATCTTTCAGTTTACATATAAATAATGGTAAAATATCAATATAGCAGCTTGCTGCTGCATTGGACTGTTGCAGTTCCCTCTCAGTTGAGGTACTGTACTTCAGGCTGATACTAGCAGTTGTATTTGCTTGAGGGCCATTTCATCATACCATCCCAAAAAAAAAAAAAAAAAAAAGTGCATATTATTTTTAGTTAATGAAATGGACCATTGCCGCAGAAGTTGAGTCAAATCAATTAGATATTAATATACTAGTGGAAAATCAAAGCAGCATGTTTTAGATTGGCCATTCAGGTGATCAAGCTAATCCATCTTGTAGATTGGGTCAAGTCATTACCAGTTTACTCGATTGGTTCCAGCCGGCGGGTGTCGCAGCTCGGATGGCATCTTACCAAGGAACTGTGTGTGTTTTATTGTGCCATTGTCATTGTTGGCTTTCCATCTTCTCCTTGTTTTTTATCTGGTGGTGGACTTGGATGAAGAAAGTGTAAATAAAGCAAATCTCCTGATGCCTCTAAGCCAAACAACAACCATGATATCTATTTAAATATTTTCTGATAACTGCAAATGTTGTCTTATGTGTTGGTTATAGTATTGATAAAAAAAACATTAAAAGAATTGAGCTGCTAATTTATTATCATATAGAGGATGACATGGGGTGAAGAAACAAGAGTTAGTATTATTATCATAGAGTTGATATCATGTATGTCATATACAGGAGTGCTTGCCCACATGAATGGGGACTGGTATTTCAGCCAAGATGCAAGGTTGGTATCATGTAGAATGCAAGTGAGACTTAGGTTGATCCCAAATAGGCTTGCCCATGCATACCATGGGTTTGTATATGTTCCATATGACGACTTGTCGATGTTATTGATATTTTTATATGTTACTTTAGCTCCTATGCATACACTTACATGTTTTTATGTATTTATCCATTAAAGCATGTATATAATTATGTATAGAATAATATAATTAAAGTAACATTAAGATGGTAGGTTGAAAGGGGCTGTAGGTTTGGTTCTACTTAATGGAAAAGGAGGTCCTTTCTTTTATCTTTTTAATTTATCACTAAATTATTTCGTAAACCAGATTATAGATTCATATCAACATATGGGGTGCACTGCTAATAAGGTCTGCTAATTCTCCAGATAAACTTGTTTTTGAAACACTCCAACTGAACTTGTAGACTATGTCATTGATGAATAAAGTACACCATATATGTCAATAAATGTGTGCCATAATCCAACTGAGGCTAAAGATGCTGCCAAAGATCCACCTCATTGCTTGCTACATGTATGAGAGAAATATATGCATGACATTTTCGTAACCATATATGTTTGACCACCAGGCTAAAAGGAAACGTAAAGGAACAAAGTTGGTCAAATCCCATCAAAGTTGCCAGCCGCACATTAATTTCTAAAGTTATTCCTTTTTAAAACTTACGCAATATCTTAGAGGCTACAATATCCTTACTGGTTAACGGAGAGAACAAACTGAGGGTGAGGAAGCTGTGCAGTAATATTGGCTGCAAATGGTGAGTGGATTGGCTCAACAGCAGCAGCCAGGCAACCACTCTGCATGAATAGTAGTCTATCCAATGGCAGCAATACCTATCGACGTCGGTAGTTAGCAATGGAAATTCTAGTAGTGCAGTCCTTATCAATGACTTTTCTTCGGAAGGTTTTTATTAGTTTTTTCTTTTTTGTGTGTGAATTGGATGTAAACCTTATCTAAATTTTACTGGGTCTCCATGGATGGGTAGCTGCCAATGGTATGATGAACAACGTGGGGATATTTACAAATCCTCACATGTGGCACCATCCATAATGTGTCATCGTTTGTGACCTAAGCACTACTATTGATGGCTTGACCTAGTCAGGTACACTAAGGATAAGGATTCTTTTAACTGCTTGTGTAGAATTCTTGTACTCAAAACAAAATGCGTGTATAGATAACTAGATCCTTTGAAATACTGCAAAGCGAAAAGGACATAAAAAATATTTTTTAAAAAAAAATCATCAAATGGTAATATTTTTTTCCTCTAACAAGAAAGATGGGCAATGAGTAAGAAATCTGATGCAAAAAGTCCTTGTTGGGGGATGATAATTTGCCACTCGACTCATTAGCTTACGGCCGACTTACCATCGGACGCTGCCAATCGTTCGTTAACTGACGATCGACGATGGTCGATCTATCAATTCTTCCACCAATACATAGACGGGAGGACCGACTCATGGCCATCCGATTAACGATCGATCTGATGGATGACGGCTAGATTTTTTTTTTACCGACCGCCGCTCGATGCCAAGCCTTCCAATCGACTATCAATTGGTCTCAACTTTCTCAACCGACCAATCGATTGGCCAACCGATGTTCGGTAGGCCGACAAAATAAGTCGGCTGACTGATAGTCAGTCAGGCCTCAAGTCAGCCAACTAATCGACGATCGATTGGCTATAAGTCAGCCGATCGACCAACTTAACCGACTCTTGATCGATTCTACAAAATCATCTTCGGAAAGAGCGAGCCACGATGATTAGTGGGTGGCTTTAACTACTCACCCACGATCACACTACACTGAAAAAAGAGGAACCCACGTATTCGACGATTATCACTTCGACACCTATAAAAGGAAGATAACCTGATCAGTTTAGGAGGATATTTTTTTACTATATTTAGAGCAAAGTCTGCTTCTTTGTCCTTTATTTTTCTGTTTGACCAGTCCATCCTTCTAACTTAAGCATCGGAGGGTCTCTGCTGGAGCCAACTTCGATCAGTGCAGACTTATCTTTGCAGATTTTTCGACATTCGATCATAGGTGCAGGTGGATTGGCTGCAACAGATTGATGTGCCAGGTAGAGATCGAAGCACACTAAATCAAAAAATGATGAAAACTCATGCTAGCAATTCGACCAGCTCTGCCAACCAATCATCCCGGTG
This sequence comes from Cocos nucifera, assembly GCA_006176705.1. Taxonomy (NCBI): domain Eukaryota; kingdom Viridiplantae; phylum Streptophyta; class Magnoliopsida; order Arecales; family Arecaceae; genus Cocos; species Cocos nucifera. Next base: position 1,081,257 of record QRFJ01000070.1, on the reverse strand, counting down.
AGAAGCGCTTCCCCATTTGCTGCCAGCAATGGCGAAACACAATTTTTTTTGCATCCGACAGTCGTATTGGATGCACAAGCCCAGCAATTAGCTGCATTAATGCAGCAGATCCATATTCTCATAGAGACTATGCATAATCTCCAATAGCAATCGCTCATGGTGACGAAAGCTCCATCGGTGCGGGCGACGTCGTCTAGGCATAGCCGCCGCACACCAAGGCGTTCGATCTCTCCTTCATCGGAGCGACCATCTCGATGCTCGTATCGGATGAAATCTCCATCTCCTCACCATTCGTAAGGAACTGCTCGTCAGTCACGATGGTCCGTCTCTCCATCTTTTCATCAAAGTCAGTATGAGGGAAAATGACTGCGCAACCCGATGACTTCTCCCTCCTCTAGTTCCTTCGGAGGATCAATGCCAGGGACATCTCACCAGTGAGGACTCAATGACTATGAACGAAAGTTCAAAGAGATCGATTGTCTACTGGCCCGAATCCAGGAGGATACGAAAGGAGGATCCTCCGATGGTCTCCGAGTTCAAACAACTCCTCTCTTCTCCTCGCGTATCTTGAACGTGCCGATCCCATCGCGATTCAAGATGCCTCAAGTGGAGTCGTACGATGGCTTCATCGATCCAGTCAATCATCTCTAGAGCTACAAAGCTCTCATGATGATCCAGGAGGCGAACAATGCCCTCATGTATATCAGCATTTCGACCATCCTTCGGAAAGCTGCTCGAGCCTGGTACTTAGGGCTTCAGTTGGAAAGCATTGACTCTTTCGAGTAGCTCGAAGACTTCTTTGTGGCTCATTTCAGCATTAGCCGAATGAAGCCACAAACTTTCGACAATCTCTTCTCGATCAAGCAGAATGAGGGAGAGACTTTTCGGACCTTTGTAGCGCATTTTAACACTGCTACACTAAAGATCCGAAATCTCAATGAGGAAGTGGCCATTTCGACCATGAGGCAGGGTCTACGGGATTTTCGGTTCACTTACTCACTGGATAAGAATCCTCCCCCGACTTATACCAAACTTCTCAAGCTCACGGACAAATATATCCACGCAGAAGAAGGCATTTTTGATTAGCGCCAACAAAATAAAAAGGGTTAGAAAAAGAAACAATGGAAGAATGATGCTTCAGGTGGATCTAATCGACCTATGCTAAACAAAGAAGCACCGACTTTCCGATGGAGAGTTGGATGCCGACTCATTTGAAGAGTCGGTATAACAACTATACTCCCCTATCTACTCTGACGCACAATTTCTTTACAAAAGAAGAAGCATCAATCTACTGATCGCGAACTAGTTAGTTGCCCCTACCTAGTTAAGAACGTGACTGATACCAATTTGACCGTGACCAAGTCGAAGGATGATTGACTTGCACTCGATCATCATAATTAAAAGACGGTTAGTAAAAAGTTGATCGAAAGTCGGCTAGAAACTGATCAAAGGTTAGCTAATCCCCGACCTATGAACATTTTGACAAACAACTAAGTCTTGAATGACTAAAAAGCAAATTATAAGTTGGCAAATTATAAGTTGGTTAAACACTAACTTCAAGTCAGTTGGAAGGTCAGTTGATAGTTAGTCAAATAAAACCGACTGATAATTGGAAAACTATTGATCTGATGCAAATACATTATGGACAAAGTATTGTTTCATTACTATAAAGAAGATTACAAAATGGGTCATCGATCCTTACAAAATTTGAACTACAAGTTCCAAAAGAAGATGAAATACATATTCATTCGACAACCAATTGCTTCGAAGGGCGATCGGGAGAGTCTTGAACTTCAGTCATCGGTGCGGCATTAGTAAGCGAAATCACATCCGTCGGTGCAGCTCCCTGAAGATCTATCAAAACTTCGACAACTAGCTCGAAGATCTATCAAAACTTTGACGACTAGCTCGAAAGCGAAGTCCATCGATGTCGGAGCATCCGCTGCACCTTCGACCATAGGTGCTGCCAATGTGGATGGAGCAAAAGTATCGATCGGAGCACCACCTCCCATTGGGCTGACAGCTGGTCTGTTGGTCCCTCCCTCTTCCTCCTCTTCAGCACCAGGGATAATGATGCTGCTGAGGTCAAGGTCAGGAAAGAGCTGTTGGATAGCATCTCGACCATCACCAAACTTGATCCAATAGGAAGCCTCACTTCCTTGAAGAATCAGGGTCTTCAGGTCGGACAAGGCCTTGAAATTCTTCGACGCCCAGCTCCTTTGCCCGATCGAGATCCTACCGCAGATCCTGGATTTCTGTCCTGGCTGAAGATAACTCTCCGTCGGCAGTCTGCCACTTCCGATGTAAGTCCGCTGCCTCCTTGGCCCAATTATCGTGGTCCTGCTCCAGCTTGTTCATCGTGCGCTTCTTTTTCTTGATGCAACTCTTTTAGGCTTTCACCTCCACCTGAGCCAACTTAAGGTCGGATTGAACCGACTCAAGTTTGGATTTAACTGACCCAAGTTCAACTCTTAGATGAGAGACTTCATCAGACAAGTTCTTCTCCCGGGCAGCTGCATCTTTCTCATGTTCCTTCAACCATTGAATCGCCAAGTCCCATTCGACATTAGTAGCCAACATAGAGTTGAAACACGCATGTCGAAGATCGACCATTCTACGGCAGGCCGACTCAAGTTCAGCCATGTCGTGAGCCCACTGTTTAAGAAGAATAACTTAAATTAGTCAAAAAAAAGAGAGAGAAACAAAACGAATCACCGACTTACCCTGATAAAAGTTGGGTAGAATGACTCGAACAAGTCGGCTAGGGTTCGACTCTTTCTCGACTCCCGATCACTCGGAAGGGGAATGGTATGAACCAAACTCCTTGCCAACTAGGGGTCGAAAAAAGCCGAACTACCTTTAGGACCCGAATATCGATTCGCTTGGAGTTCATATATCCACGGCTGGAAGCATCGTTCCCAACCGCCATAGAAGAAATCGATGCTTTTCCTTTCCTTCTAGTGGACGATTATTCTGGAGGCGCTAACATCCACTCAGGTGTGGATGGAGATAGCGAGCACCCCCTAACGAATCGAAGTTGGTCGCGAAGTGGGTGCAGCAACAGTTGGTTGAGCTCCCGACATAGGAGCAATAGCCAGAACATTGATGATGATGACATCTTCCTCTGACCATGTGACAATCAGAGGGGCTTCGGAAGTCGCGGCAGCCGTCGGAGCATGCAAGGCGATGATGGGAGGAGTTGTCGGTAGAGCATCGGCAACATCGGCAGAATCAGGGACAATCGAAGGATTAGTTGCTCAACTCTTCTTCGCTGCGTGTGATGAACCGACGCCGAGTGCCATCCTTTTTTGGGTGGTGAATTGACGAACTTTATCTTCGAAAAGTCCAGTAGGAAGATGCATCCCTACAAAATCAATCAACAAAATCAAGTTAATATCGAAAATCGATCGAAGAAAAAAAGTTCAAAACTACAGACACTACATATACCTACAGACGGCGCCGAATCAAGTTCGGCATCGTACAATGCCGCTTCGATAATCAGGCTTCTCTGAGGAGGAACTTCCATGTCCTTCAGCTTAAGAAAATCCTCCCAATCAGTCGGGTCCATCCGACTGTTTTCGTTCGAAAGGACATTTGGCTCCCCCCAAATCAATGGAAAATCCCAAGGAGCAGGGGAAGAAACAAAGAAGAACTGGATCTTCCAATCATGGAAGAACGATGGAAGATCAGTGATAAAAGAAAGCCACCTCCTCGGGATAAAATACCACCATCCGTCGGCCTTCGGATGGGGTCGGAGGGCGAAGAAAGGCCTGAATAAGGAAAGTCGAGGGTTCGTCGGGATTAACCGATATAGTAAAGCAAAGAAAATTAATAGTCGAATAGAGTTCGGCGCTAATTGGATCGGACATACTCTATAATAGTAAAAAATATTTCGAAGAAACTCTGGAATGAAAAACCTAAGGCCCGACCTAAGGTTTTCTAAATAAAAGGCTATAAAGCCCGATGAAGGCGAATTCACTCAACCGTCAGGGATAGGAGCCAACAACCATAATAAAACAAAAAGAAAGAAATAAAGATGTCAAAAGAAAGGTTTGAACTTTGAACCCGAGGGCTAAAGAATGAGAGGACAAGCAAAGTTCCCAAAAGCTATTATTATTAAAAGCGATGAAAGAAAAACCTTTGAGGGGGATCAGTATATATAGACCCACTAACGATCGAGATGCACAGAAGCCTTCCTAGATACTGACACATGTCGATCGGAGAACGGTTGAGCATCAAATCCCTCGGGCTTCACGATCGTGCATCCATTAATGGCGACTGTTGCAATCCTCGAAGTGCTTTACAATAAATTCATCGAAGATCATGGTGATCATTAATGATAGGTGGCCGAACAAAATTCAAAGCGATGCCACATGTTAACCCCCTGCATTCGGTGTATCAAGATAAAATGTCAAATAATCGCATCGGACTTGGGCATGGGGGGCAACTATTGGGGGATGATAATCCACCGCTCGACTCATTAACTTGCGGCTGACTTACCATCGGACGCTGCCAATCATTCACCGACTGACAATCGATGATGGTCGACCTATCAATTCCCCCGTCGATACATAGACGGGAGGACCGACTCATGACCATCCAATTAACGATCGATCCAACGGATGACGGCCAGATTTTTTTTTTTGACTGACTGTCGCTCGACGCCAAGCCTTCCAATTGACTGTCGGTCAGTCTCAACTTTCTCAACCGATCGAGCGATCGGCCAATCGATGTTCGATCGGTCGATAAAATAAGCCGACTGACCGATAGTCAGTCGAGCTCCAAGTCAGCCAACTAACCGATGATTGGTCGGCTACAAGTCAGCTGATCGACCAACTTATCCAACTTTTGATCGACCCTACAAAACTGCCTCCGAAAAAAGTGGACCATGATGATTAGTGGGTGGCTTTAACTATTATGATTAGTGGGTGGCTTTAACTGGATGTCTCAGGCATGGAGTCGACTGTCTCAGGCATGGAGCCGGCTCGACTTTCGAACGAATAGAATTTGATATGTCACGATATTATATTGATTAATGTTCATTAACATTGCAAGTCATGATGGCACTGAAATGCCATCTAGCTTTCACCCCTGCCTCTTGGCGGGTTATGCGCAGTTTCGCATCCGAGGAACAGTCGGAGCATATTCCATCCATCTCAGCCTCGGCTGCTCAGGAACCTTCACCGTCGACATCTACTCCACCGATAGCTGAGCCTCTACCGTCGCAGGCATCTGAATGTACGTTTTTATTATGTTAGTATAACTTTATTTTTTATATAGTATTTGTATACTTATATATTTGCATAACGTATTTGCATTGTAGGTACATCATCCAGTCAGATATTTCATAGTCCCACACGTATGGCACACATGTGGAACCGCCAGCATCAGGTGATGGTGCAGTATGATGTGGAGGAGACGTCGGTAGGGGAGACCGTGCGGGAGATGCATTCTTTTTTTGGAGTGCTTGTAAGGCGGTCGGACATCATTTACGTAGAGCCTAGAGACTGGCGTTTGATGGATGCTGCCGTCAGAAATCGAATATGAAAGGAGATATGAGTAAGTACGTGTATTTTAGTTATATTTATGCATTTTATATGTTTACACTATATATGTTTGATTAGTATAATTTTATAACTGATTTTTGATAAATTTGTATAAAGGAGGTATGACTTTTTTTGATCATGAGAGGGATCGAGATGCGCTACTGAAGAAGATTGGAGAGTTGTACCAGAGTTACAAGGTCAAGCTTCATAGAGGATGGCTCGAGCACCGATAAGACACTTCGGAGGAGCTTGATTCCTGGATATAGGATTGTCCTCTGAGTCAATGGGAGAGGATGGTTAGACACTAGAGGAGCCAGGAGTTCGAGGTAAAATTTCTAACTTTTAAATTTTTTAATATGCTTAAAATTTTATTTAAATATTTTTTAAATATTTATTATTTGTTTGAATACTTGTTAGGCTATCTTCCGTCAAAATCGAGAGAACCGTGCAGCCCAAGAGTATACGCACACTTTAGGCCGCGAGTTTATGACCAGTCGTATGCATAGAGAGATAATTAATTCTAAATCTTACTAAATAAATTAAATTCATATTTTTTATCATCTTTTTGATAAATTTATTCTTTATTATAACTGATGAGAGATGGAGTGATGCCCAGCCGTAGCGAGATCTTCCAATCTAGCCGCACGGACAAGATGGGCAGACCAATGAACGCCGCAATCGAACATATTTTTGTAAATATTAAATATATTAGTATATATGATTAATATTATAGTATTTCTTATAAAATTTTATTTTAATTTATAATTACAGGATTAGTTAGATGTGCTCGCGAGCGAGGGCCCAGATACCTCTGGGCTCCATGACTATCTGTCTCAGGTCTTGGGGCCTGAGCACTCTGAGAGGATTCGATACAGGCCCGAACACATGTCGATGAGCTATTGGTCTGAGGCGAGTATCTCCTCACAGACTTTCGATGTCGTCAATCGGGAGGAGCTTGAGGAGGCGTTGACATGGGCAGATCATGCTGCGACATGGGCAGATCGGGCTGAGGAGTGCGCATCTCATCTGGAGGGCATCGTGAGAGACATGATGTCGACGCTCAGCACGTGTTTTGGAGTCACGGGCTTCGAGGATATGTTGGCCTGCATTTCAGCTCCAGCTTCGACTTTGGCTCCAGCTTCCGGTGACGACGACGACGACGTAGATTTAGGAGACTTTTGATGTATTTTTTTTAAAAAAATATTATAATAAATTTTATTCAATAATAAAATTTTAGTATTTCAGAATAATTTTTATGTTTATTATATTTTTTTATATTATATATCTGTATTTATCTGGTAAAATATATAAAAAATAAAAATTTTATTTTTTTTAATTATTTAAGATCTACGACAGTGGTTTTATAATCACTGTCATATCTGTACCAATCGCTACCATAGGTCCGGTGCTAACCACTATACTAGACCCATGACAGTGGTTAAAAAACTGCTGCTATAGATTATCTATGACAGCAGTTATATAACCACTGCTATAGATATCCTATGATAGCGGTTACATAACTACTGCGATAGGTCGATGTATTGCAGCGGTTTATAAACCACTACAATAGGCTATCTATGGCAGCGATTCTATCAACCGCTGCCATAGAGCTACGACGACGGCCGCAGTAGCAGCGGTTAGAAAACTGCTGCCATAGCCTATGGCAGCGGTTACAAATCGCTGCCGTAGCCCTTTTTTGTAGTAGTATTGAACGTGGGGGGCAACTATTGGAAGATGATAATCCACCGCCCGACTCATTAGCTTGCGGTCGACTTACCATCAGACGCTGCCAATCGTTCGCCGACTAACAATCGACGATGGTCGACCTATCAATTCTCCCATTGATACATAGACGGGAGGACCGACTCATGGCCATCCGATTAACGATCGATTCGATGGATGACGGCTAGATGTTTCTTCCGATCGACTGTCGCTCGACGCCAAGCCTTCCAGTTGACCGTCGATCGATCTCAATTTTTTCAACCGATCGATCGATCGGCCAACCGATGTCTGGTCGGCCGATAAAATAAGCCGACTGACCGATTGACTGATTGATAGTCAGTCGGGTTCCAAGTCAGCCAACTAACCGATGATCGATCGGCTATAAGTCAGTCGACCGACCAACTTATCCGACTCTTGATCGACCCTACAAAACTGCCCCCAAAAAGAGAAGACCATGATGATTAGTGGGTGGCTTTAACTACTCACCCACGATCATACTATATCGGAAAAAGAGGAACTCACGTATTCGACGATTATCACTTCGACATCTATAAAAGGAGGTAATCTGATCAGTTTGGAAGGATATTTTTTTTACTATTTTTAGAGCAAATTCTGTCTCTTTATTCTTTGTTTTTCTGTTCGATCAGTCCACTTTTCTAACTTAAGCATCGATGTGTCCCCGTCGGAGTCAACTTCGGTCAGTGCGGACTTATCTTTGCAGATTTTTTGATGTTCGATCGTAGGTATAGATGGATTGACCGAACAGTCCTCATGTTTAAAGAGAATAAAAGATGATTAATGCCTCAGAATATCTATTTCGAAATAATAAATTAAGTCGGCTTTGGCAACAAAGTTGAATATTCTTGCATTACTTTTTCTTCGGGATTTTCCATCAAATTGCTGCTGCCAACATAATATGGATCCTGAACGCCCCTTCTTTTCAGTCCATCTTTATAAAGTAATTCGAGATTCTTTTTGAAAAAGAGCACCTGAGGGTATATATATGAGAAGCAAGTTCCTCATGCAAGCCACAAAGAACATTGTTTAATCGAACAGGCGGCCGGAACCTCTTTCTTAAATTATCAGCACTAAGAATTTTTCCTTTCAAAGCTATGAGATAAAAACCATTTTTGTTTGATTGTAAAATTGGATATATTAAACCAATCTGGTATGTGAATCAGAAAATAAAATATACAAAAAAATCTAAAAAAAATTTCCGATGCAGCACTCCAAAAAGTTATTCTGTATGATGACATATAAAAATCTTAACCTTCTAAGCTATATAAATTTTCGAATAAAAGTGATTCCATGCTCTAGTTTACCTCCAAAGTCCGAGGAATTTGTAAAACAAGTTGACAGGAAGAAACTCAGAAGCTATCCATCTCCATTTAACCTATCTGAATTTAGATTAGATCCGATCCAAAACCCTTCCAAAAAATACGACCTCCTTATGTTATCGGTTGTTTTAATAGTTTATGAAGGAGCTCCCCAAAGCACCAATAAGTAGTATGATCGGAGATTAAAAGGGATAGTTAAGTAAAAGAAGGAATAGAATTTACCATTTTGAATCTACCAAATGACCAACCTGGCAATCTTTTATCGTTTGCAAATGCAAAATCTACAGGCAAACCGATAAATTTTTACCAACCATCACAATGTGATGTGGTCAGCGGCGTTCATGAGTTGAAGTTTATGATAGAAGGTGTGGATCAACGTTTTAGATGTCCCATCACGAGCTCTGCCGTGTGAATTTTAAAGCCAATATTATTTTAATTCAGGAGTCCTCTAATTAATTTCTTTACTTTCTTCTTCTATTTTTCCTATTATCCTATTTTGTCGATTAGCAATGTTGGGAGCACCATCAATTAGAATGACTTGGGGAAAAGCAACGGCTATAAACTATTTGACCAATTATATTGCATTTTATATGTTTCTCTAAGTTGATTAATTTTATGTTAAGATTCTTAACTTCAAAAAAAAAAAGACGTTGACAAACCAAAAAAGACCTTTCTTGCTTTCGTTTAAGATTCTTTCTTTAAAAAAAGACGTTGACTAACTAGAGGGGAAAAAAAAAAAAATCCTTTCCCTACTATTTTATTTATTTAAAAAAGAAGATTGGAAATAAATATATAAAGAAATCAAGCATTATAAAATAGAGCTAAGATATTTCGTAGCCCACAGCTTGGTGCCAGATGGAGCATACAACAACTGCTTTTCTATGACACGCAACGCGCATTTGATTTTGACTAAAGTTGGAGGAGAATATGATATCGTAGAAGGTAACTCCATCTTCCAAAGTATGTATAATATTTTTGACCCAATTACTTGTCTGTTCTAAACTTTTGAAGCTACCATATCCATATTTACCATGAAAAGAATGCCTATCTAGTATGGAATGATGATGTCAAGGAAAAGAGATCCATGTGTGAGGCTATGTGCTATGTATAGGTCGATGGGATGCAACATGGGTCATTCTCCTATACTTTTATGGTATAATGAATGTAAATTGAAGGTGTCAAAGTAAAAAATAATCATCAATCAAAAAGAAGTATAACGTTACGCAATGGTATATTACTTCTTGTTTTTTAGCAATCATAACGACGGTTATATATTGCAAAGCTGGCAAAGCTCACATTTCGACCCTCTCTGAACCATCAATCAACTTCAACAAAAGCTCACTACTCTTAAATTATTGTTTTGAAATGAATCGGTGACAACTCGGCGGTATAAGCCTAAATATCCTTCACCATCCTCTATCTAGGCCTCCGTCTCTTGGATTATTAGATATTTTCAAAATTTAAAAAAAAAATATATATATATATTTTATTTTAAACCAAAACCAATCAACTATTATTGTGGTTGGTAATTGGTTGGCATCTTTTCGAAATGGCGCGAATTCAAATCCTTCGAATTTTCAATGTATCTCTAATGTAAATATCTATTCTAAAAGATACATGCTAGTCTATAAATAGTTAATTTAACATCACACGTACCACTCTATCAATAGGTAATCTAAGCTCCATCTTGAAGCTATCACGAAGAAGATTTCCAATTCAATTTTTCCTCCTCTTTGCTTCAATATGGACCAATCAACTTCAACAAAAGCTCCCTTTTCTCATGTGAAGATGAGCTCCGAAATTTGAACCTTTACATCCATATGCATGCAACCAGCTGCATCTTGGTGTCATGAACTTTAATCATTCTTAGCCTATATTTTAATTGAATATAAAATATGTGGACAAACTTAGGGCCTGTTTCGTCAAGCTGTGAAAATTAGTTTATTTTAAAATTATTTTTTTTAAAATAAAATTTTAGAAAAAGTGTTGTGGGAGAAAAGTAGTTTGCATTTTGTAAAATTATTTGATAAGTATTTTTATCAGTATTTGAGAAGTAGTTTGTGTTTGGCAAATCTTTAAAAAAAAGTACTTTTGACTATCAAATTACAAAAAAATAATATATATATAGATTTACTTTATAATTAATATTATTTAAATAGATAAATAATTTTAAATATTTATTATGATTAATTTTAATTTAATATTTTTATTTAATTAAAATAAAAATAAAATAATAAAAAATATATTAAAATTTCAATCAATATAAATATAATTGAACCAAAGATAATACATATTGAACATTTTAAATAGTTTTCATATGATAATATATATGTATCAAAATATATTATTTACTAAATAATGGGAGGGTTAGCTAAAAATAAATAGGGATGGCTATGGTAAATAATGGTTTTGAGTAAGGATATTTTTATCTTAAGAAAAATAATTTTTTACTTTTGCTTCTACTTTCAAGGAGAAATTATAATTTTTTGATTTTTTTTTTATTATAAAAAAACTGCTTCTGTTACCACTCAAAAGTAAATTATTTTTTAAAATAAGCTTGATCAAATATCTTATTTTTTAAAAAAATAAATATTATTTTTTAAAAAAATATTTTTTTTCAACGAAAGCTTGGCTAAACATATTAAGTCCAAAGAAGAAAAGTAAGCGCAGGGATCCCAAGTGGCACGATAGATCCACAACTTTGGAACCAAGTAACTTGGTTCCAACAGGTCTCCACATTCTCAGTCAACCAAAAAGTAGAGAAAAGAGGCAGCAAATTGAATTCTAAATAGCCAAGCTTTGGTGTCCCAAAGTTGAGTCCTAACACGAGGTGGAGGATCTTTAGACATAAAAATTGCCATTATGCGTTGAAGAGTTGCTGTGTCCAGTTTGCTTTGCTTCCATAATGACGTAAGCTCATACACGATATAAATTTGACCAAGGACAAAGAAATGGTCAGTATATTTAAAAATTTGACCATAATTTTGGGCTATGGAAAGGGTTAGACACTTGTGTGATGATAACTTATATGAGTTCTATAATGAGTGGTTACTGTCAACCGGATAGACTTAGCCTAGTATGACGTGGAAATGCGACTTTGAATTTGTTAACCTTAATCCCCTTGATTAACATTCTTCCCACCTATAAGATTTAAAGATTCTCTTGGCCGACTAATTAGATACCTAACCATGGATTGTAATCCTTGGAGTGCCAAATTTGGAGATGTTCTAAGACCCTTTTGCACCTTGAAAATGGTGAGAAACGTGCTGGGTTTATCAAATATTACCGGGTAAGATTAGTTGACAACCTATCACATGGTAGAATTGTGAGAGGTAGACTTATATATAAAAGAAATGTTATTATTATCTCAAAAGAAAGCGATAATTACAAGTTTGTTGTCCTACTCCTACCAGTTATGGTCTTGTATTTAGAGGATACACTGATGAGAAGGACCTCTCCTCTCTACCCTGAATTTTTGAGATATTTGAACATATATATTTTTTTGCCTTTTCTAAGGTTCCGAACCATCCCTTTGTTTTGGGATTTTTGATTATTGATGAGATTGAGGGCTTTGTATTGAAGATTTTCTTTTTCTTCATACTTTGCAATTATTAGTGAGCTTTTTCTAGTCGGTCTTCATCCATAAATGTACGACATGTAAGTTTTAATTATATCTTTGGTATGTCCTTCATTTACCCTACTAATTTTGGATTTACTTTCCTACATAATATATTAAATCATTATAATATAGTTAACTAATGGTCTTGTACATTTCAGAATATGGAAAAGAAAAATAATAAATGTTGAAAACACATGAATTGTGGAAAGTGATGCGATATCAATATATTGTTGAAGGAATTTATGAGGCAGAGATGCAAGCACATCTTCAAACAAGCAAGTGGATTAGCTCTTGAAATTAGTAGATGATGACCTAAACTTTACCACGTGGAAGGGAAGACCCAGTCAATCATGCTTTACATAATATTGTGGAACAATATAAACCAAGGCTTACATACTATGGGCACATAGATATATTTACTCGGTACAATAAAAAAAGAAAAAAAAAAAGTATAGTAGTAGTAGTAGAAATTATTACCGAGGGTTGAAAAAATTGTAGCGTATGTACCATATGAGGATAAAATGATGAAGCATCCATTTTTCATTCATGAAATAGCAATTGATCAAAATTAAGCAGGAAGACAGCTATTGAAATAAGGAAGTTACCTCCTTAAGATACTGAAAATGACTTGTATCCTTTTGTAGTAGTTTATTGTGGATCGAGTTGTTGATTTCAATTCTCGTTGGTAACTTTTCCAGCCCTCTAGAGAACATTTTGTTGGTTAAACATGTAATGGTCCATTTTTCATGACAAAATATCCACAGCAGCCTCAAAAGGATGGATATTTTTAGCGTTTGGATATACTTTGTCTCAAGGTAATCTTTGCTTTAATGGAGATAACTAGACCATGCATATACCTAGAATTTAGGTTACATACTATTAGTCATCCATGCAGAACTCCACCTTTATATTTCTGCCAAGTTTGATTGATCTATTTAAGCTCTTGAACCTTGAAAGATTCAAAGCTACTGATGATTACATGAAGTGATGCATCTCCATTTTAACCATGAAGGGAATTAATCTTGTGGCACCTAAATAAGAAAATAAAATAAATCTTATAATAGTATATCATTATTTATTGCTAATCATTTGTTTTGAGTAATTACTGTTTGTCGATCAACAAACTCCATCAACTGTTGAAGTCACATCTACCAACAAAATGGCATGACATGTTTGAGGTGATGGTCATGCACCATTTAGTAGGATGCATTTGGATGTACATGAAATCATATTATTTCATAGATTTACATATTTTCAAATTTAGAAATTATAATTTTATATTTCCAATTCTTGGTTTGTATGATCATGAAGTTCCATAAAAGTCACAAAATCTTGAATTTATTTTTTTTTAAAATTTTGATTGGAATTTTTCATATTTATATTTTTGTGAACACCTTTAATGGAAAGAAACAGGAATGATGTACTATTGCCCGGCGAACTCAACTTTACTAATAAATGGAATGAAGTACAAGATAAAATAATAAAAAGATGACAACTATTTTCCAGAGAGGGAAAGATGATAACGATTATTCATAATAAAGATCCTCTAATTTGAGAAAACAAAGAGGTTATAAAGATTTCAACTTTTTATTAATTAATAGCAACTCGATCTGGTCTGATTGAACTTTACATCTACAACCCATTATCCTTTTTGAAAGATTCTTGAGTTTTTCTCAATTGCTTCTTTAGGATACGTCTCATAACTTCTCCAATCATCTTTTATTCTTAATTTCATGACACTCTTTTCTTAATAACGTAAAACCTTCTAATTTTTTAAAAAAAAGAAAAGTTCAAATTATAATAGTCCAAGTTCAAATTCTTGAAGATACACCATCAAAGACTCAAATCCATAAACTTTGATTTTTTAACAAAGGATCGCAACAATTAGAGCAAGCCTCCACTCACAACCCAATACTTTCAGATTAACATTCAATCTTGAAACCTAAAAAGTAGAGGGTCCCATTTAGTGCAGTTAGTAAAGTTGTGGGTCAACTCTATTGACTTGGTTTATGTCCAGCCGTCATTCCAATTTTGATCTAATTTCTCCTATTCTTTTTCGAGAAAGAACACAAAAAATTTTATATAAAAGATAAAATTATAATTTTAAAATTAAGACCTGTCTTAATGGTCCCATCATAACTTAAGTTTGATAGAGTGAAAGCAAATATGTAACTTATAGCAAATGTTCCTATCGATTTTAGGAAATAAAAAAAAAAAAAAAAAACTCTTATCGTATTTCAATATTAATCCTCAAAACTACAAGTTCTGTGATTTATGATTTTTTCTAAAATCTACTATTTTAGAAAGTTTGGGAGTAATGAAACACAAGTGTATCATGTTTTTACTAAGTACACTAGTTGGCATGTGATTCATTGTACCCCCACACAAACAAAAAAAAAAAAAAACGAAGAAGCCTTTTTATCCTTTTTATTTTTTAAAAAAAATTTATAACATGGCCTTTACGGTTGGCTGAGAACTACAACATTTGCATGGCAAATGCTCTCACTCCATCTTCACTTGAAACCAATTTCCACCTACCTCACTACAATCCATATATTGCACGTGCCCTTTTTCTTGTGCTATCACAATGCAAAACAATGGCTGCCTCACCACACCCAAAGCATGGTCTTCTCCCTTTTGGCCAACGTGTTGCACGTGCTTGATAGCAGTAAACATCACCTTTACCTCTTACTGTTTTGGAACATTTCCCGAGTTAAAGCAAGCTCCTTTAAATTTTTGGGATACTTTTCAACGCCTCCACCTCCTTTATACTTTTGCCACACACACACACACACACACATATATATATAAACACGTTTTATCCCTCTTTACCCTCTCCATCCTTCAACGGCCGTCAGCATCAACGACCACAAATTTCCCATGCCTCCTCCTCTCCTTAATCCTGTAGATCAATCCCATACATGCATTAGATTTGGACCAGCCACCAGTTGACCCAATTCTCACTCCAATCAGACACGTGGCTGCACCCAATCCAGATTCCATGCATGCATTAGATTTAGAACAAAGCTTAAACAGCTGGGTATGTACGGCCCAAAAATTATTAGCCCAAAATATTCAAGTTAGGAATTTTTGGTAGCCGACGAACAAAAGCCGTCGCCTCTGACCACCGACCGGATCCCAAGCCAAGGCTAGATTTGTCCAAGTCAAAGCACCTCCACGTTTCTTATGTAACCAACCACCAAAGTGGCAAAGTCTTCGCCAGAGCTTAATCATATCCATCTCCTTACATAAAAATCCACATATATATCTTCTTCTCCATATCTTGTATCAACTGATCATAAATCAATTCAATCCAGCATGGGCAACGGGCTCTCCCCTTGCTTCAGCTCAACCTCCAATGGCCTGGTGAAGCTTGTCTTTTGGGGTGGCACCACCAAGTTCCTCGCCGGGAACCAGCTCGCCGGCGAGCTCATGTTCCGGTTCCCCGACAGCGTCGTCTGCCATGCAGACTCCTTCTACATCGGTCAGCCGGTTCCGGTCTTGTCCATCGGCGATGAGCTGCTCGCCGGCGAGACCTACTTCGTCATGCCGGTAGACCGCTTCCCATGCAACCAGGCCCTCACGGCTGTAACCCTAGCCTCGCTTTCTGCTGGACCCAAGAAGCCATCGCTTGTCGCCCTCGGTCAGCACCCGTTTGAGTACGTGAAGGGCAGTGATGGGAGGACGCTCATCAAGGTTCAGCCGGAGTTTATAACGAAGGTCATCACCGCCGACGAAGGGAGGCAGAAGTGTGGTGGCGATGGTGAAACTTTGTGCAGTACGCCGGAGCTAAAGAAGCACTACGCCCAGCTCGTAGGGTCGAGAGATCGGCCATGGTCTCCGAAGCTCGAGACGATCTCCGAGAGCAAAATTAGGTCATCCCCAGGGAGGTTATCACCAGTTAGATTGTTGGGGGGTTGGAAAAGAGATCGAGGTAGAATTGATTCATCTCTTTGAGAAAAGATTAATTGTAAACTTCCCTTTTCTAAGAGAAAAAAAAAAAAGAAAAAGATGCAGCTCTGCTGATGAATCAGTAGTTTGGTGTTTTAGAGGATATTAATTGTATAGACTTTCATCACTGACCATGAATCATTTCCCCTTGTTTTCTCAGCTAACAATGATACCTGGTGGCTTCACCAATTGGAAAAAGAAAATTTTGACAAGATCGCTATGAAATGAAATCATTGTGATAGGAGGTAATCAAGAGAGACTAATACAACAAGGACGTAAACTTTCTATTTGTGAAAGATTATGATGAGTGGTTCCACTATTGTTGGTGCAATTTTAAGGTTTTTAGGAGCCCCTTAGTTGATGTTAATACAATTTAGAGGGGCTTCCGCAGTGGATTTGCAGTTGTTAATCATTCTTTAAAGCGTTCGACTTTAGCCATAGCTTCTCATGATGTGTTTGATCACTGGATGTGCTATTTTTATGATCTGGATCACCTACTCTAGGATTGATTGTTTGCTTGTGTGGAGGTTTAGTGATGCTAGCTAGTTTGGATTGTAGGGTATTCATCGTAATGTCCATAGTTCAGACCACGGAGTGCTAGATTATAAATACCTTGGAATCGCCAACTCTATACACAATATAGAGCAAAAAATAATGTAAGGGCTTAGATCTGAGTTTGGGCATCATTGGAAAAGAATTTTGAGTGCAAAGATCAGGGCCTTTCCAATGTCAGAGATTAATAGCTGTATTTCTATTGCAGATTTGTGTTCATCGATAAATTCTTGATGCTTCGACTAGGTCTAACTCTTCGACAACTTGATCATGTTAAATTTGCATGGTGAGCTGAACTCCTACTTTGGAAAGATGAAATTTAAATACTCTATCACTTAAAAATAGATTAAAATTCATTTTTGGAAAAAAAAAAAGAAAGAAAAAACTTCGATGTTCTTCGGATTAATTAACATTCAACATCCATCTCCAGAGATTCACTAGAAGTGCATGTCATTCATGTTGCTCATCTATTGCATTTTTCTTTTTTTTGGCAATTAAGCTCCCGAACGTTTATAATCTCCTTAGCCTAGTTCTTATTATTAATCTTCTATATATACCTTACAAAAAAGAGCTGTAAACCAGCTTTAATTCCTTCTTTCAAACACAAACAGCATGGACGCCGATCCCTTTACCATTAAGACAATTCCATATGCAAGAATGTTCCTTGCTACTTTAATGCTTAATTATGACCGAAACCTATGAAGCATAACTATAAATTCATGAGGACCGGAGAATTTTAAGCTTGAGTCGACTTCGGACTTTCAATTCAACTTTAATATTCCTAATCAATCGTCGATTTATTCTCCCTTTACAACCCACTTGGAATTATTTATGATGAAAGAACCCACCTCGAAATTAAAGATAGATTCGTTTTTCCAGTCAACCATATATGGTTTGAATTAACAAGAGAATCTATAAAGTAAAATATTTTCCTAATGTGGTTCGCATGATATTGAAGGCAGAATATAACAAGCACAAAATGAGCATAAGATGCTCATTCGTTCGGCACGTGCCATGCATGTGTTAAAGTTCACGCCTTTTAATGTGTTTATATAAGCACACGTGCTTGATAAATATCTTTATATCTTAAAGATAAACTGGTGAAGACCATGCAAGGGCTTCTAGGTAGATGAAGCGGTTTTCTAGATTTTCAGGTTATCAATAAATATGTTTCCTTCTTGAAGAAAAATATTGTCTCAACTGCACTACCTGTCAAAAAAATTTTAAAAACTAACAAAATTTGAGACACCATGGATGCTGTGTTTTTTCTCTAAACCCTACCACATTGATCGGTGATTGCTACGTATGTAACCAATCAGCCATTTTTTAGTCACCCAGACATGCAACATTTTTGAAGATTAATCTAAACAACTCCCATAATTTGGGAATCGAAATGGTTAATTATCTGCTTCATATCTATATTATGTAATGTTAAGCTAATTAGTTCCTCATGCACAATATATACTAAGAAAAATTTTAAGAACTTTCATAAATTAAGAGATAGCAGTTAGGCATGTACATTTTTTTTTTCTTGGTAAAACTGGATTTGTTAAACTAATCTAGTGAAAATACGTCAGTGTAAATTAGAAACTAAAATATGTAAGAAAAAGATTAAGAAATTTTCAATACAACAATCCAAAAAGTTGTTCTAGCATGATTAGCTGCATGTATCGTCATCTAATTAGCTGTACTATTTACTTTTCTGTAGATATATATTATCTTATAAGACAATAGAGAAGTAGCTTCTCCAGCAATCTCATAACAAAATTAGCCAGTAATATTTAGTTTATTTCATTACGACCATTAATTAAAACTGGACGGTAGATTGGATCAACTTAATGAGACCTTTAAGATTGTTTTTATTAGAATTTTTAAGGTTTATCCAAAAAAATAAAGTGGCTTTTTTTTAAAATTTTTGGGTAGCCTAGATATAGTGGCTTTGAAGTCGATTAGTAATTTTTTCTTTTCACACAGATTAGGACTTCTGTGTCCATTTTATAGGTAGACAGCCTCTCTCTCTCTCTCTCTCTCTCTCTCTCTCTCTCTCTCTCTCTCTCTCTCTCTATGTATGTATGTATGTCTCTCCAAGTTTTTGTTTCTCCGTGTGTGCGCGTGTTTGGATGTGTTCTTGTGCTTACGTGCCACTTTCTTGCATGCTTGTAGAAACCTTCTAGTTCCTATTACCATTTGAATTTGATTTGTTCCATTCTAATAGCTAAAAATTAGAAAGGAATGTCGAAGATCTTTCAGCAAGCCATCCTTTAACTTGTTAGAAACTATATTTAAATTTGCTCCCTATCCTGTTGTACAAGCCAATAATTGCGTACAGGCCTCATTTTACAAAGGAAGAGAAAGTAAACCATTTGATAATATTATTTTTTTGAGCAAATTAAAAAGAACTCTTCAGCATGGTATGGCAAAAGTTGGAGCGGCAAACTGCAAGAAGACCTAACCCAGAAGTAGTGGATCTCTAGCCAGCTTTATATTTTATTTTATTTTATTTTATTTTTACTAGGCTAGTTTTATTTTTATGGCCAAGCCTTCATTGGCCTAGATTGGATTCAGTCAAGCCTTAGATAACCCCACGCTCTTTCTGAATGGGCTGGCTAAATCGATTCAGCGCTCGTTGGTCTTTGTTGATTCTCACCAACTTAATCAGGTCAGAACTGATGCTTTGGATTCTCTCTGAATTAATCAGGTCAAAATTAAACCGAAGAACGAGCAGACCCTTTCCAAGTCAACTGGACTAGCTTGTTCTGCAGTCAACCAACCTTTCTTCTCAAGGTCATCATCAATCAGTGGGGCTCATATGCTGGCAATTCTTGACACGGATAGCCACTAAGACATGAAATTAGAAGGACTAGTTTGGGTATAATTGGGTTCGATCTGGTCATAAACAAGTTGACCCAACTTCTATTAGATGCATCGGGTCTTGCAGTCTTTTTTTTTTTTTGATCTAATAGATCTGGATGTCAACCCATTTAACTAATATGAACATTAAAGTTATAGTAATTACGGAATGTTATATGGAGCAATAAGCAAAATTAGTTAACGGATTAACCAAAATTCTCTGGGAATGTTTTTTGGACACCTTGGAAGCATCCTAATTAATTTGATTTGGACAAGTGACAATGGTCATTTTGCTGGAGTTTTATTCACCCCAAGTTGCCGATCCTTCAAATTAGTGGGAGGATTTGTGTACACTTTTTGCTAATCTCACTTCAATCCATAGGCTGAAATTATCTGAATGCTAAAAGCCTATCAACTGGGCCTGGCTGCACAAAGATGCTGACACAAGCGCACTTAATTCTGCATATATCCTTATCTTCATCGATCATCTTTCTGTGGTAGCTTCAAACTACAATGGTGACATCAAGAAGTTTTCCATTTGAGCTAAGTAAGTCTCTAGCTTGAGCTCTGTCTTCTTCAGTTGGATGGATCAAGGGTCCCATAAAGTTGTCTATTTCTCATAATTCCTTCTCAGGAGATCTCCCATCTGAGCTTGGGAACCTACGTGCATGAGTTGGGAGTTCCTAGATTTGAGTATAAACTCCTTTGGAATATATGCTGCTTCCCAGCTTCTGAGATCTCACCAAACTCTTTTATCTGGATGCAAAGGGAAATGGTTTCACAGGTTCAATCTTTTCTGCCATTAGTTCCTTGTAAAATCTCTTCAGTACCCTTGATCTCCATTCAAACAGTTTGACGAGAGCTTTACCCAGGGGCATGGACAGGTTGATGGGTTTGGAAATACTTTGGCCAGGACTGAATGGCTTCACAGAGAGTATTCCAGTGGAGATTAAGAATCCAATCTGCTCAAAATCTAAATCTAAGGTTGGATATAGACAACTGCAATACCTGACCTCATTCTCTGCTGATGCCAACCAGCTTTCAAGGGAAGTTCCATCCAAGATATGTGAAGCAGATTCATTGGCTCCTCTCTCATTATTTGCTGAGGCACTAGGCTATTTAGGTAAACTGCCTCTTGTTACATTGGAGTTAGCGTGGGAAAACTTCTCTCAAATGGTTCCTGATCGGCTGTACGTGGAACTCTTCCAAACATTTCGGAAATATCTCAACAACAATTAACTGGTGGTCCAATACCTGATAGCATTGCTAAATCTGGCTTACAGAAGCTGTGGCTGGACAAACAATTTCTCTGAAGGAGACATCGCAAGCTCAATTCGAAATTTGAGAAATACACCCTATTTGTACCTTAAAGGGATTAAATCCAACCTTTGTGATAACCATTATTTCTTTTGTAGCTTAAATCATCGTTTTCAATCTTATTTCCCGTCACGCCTTCAATCCAAATTTTTGTGAGGCAGGGGCCATGAAAACTATTGTCCTCATTCCAAATATGATATTAATGCATCATAATAGAATTAATTTAAATAATTAAAATAAATATTTAATTAATAAATTTAATTAATATTTTTTTTTGAAAGTTTTTATATCAAATAAATCTTGACTAATCAATCTTAGTTAATAATAATAAATCTAAACTTAATTAAGCATGCAAGGCATACTGTTCGATGACTATGGGTCAAGATCCTTAACTAAGCTCGATCAAGATCATTAAGAGAGTTTTTTTGAAGATCCAGAAAATCTATGGAGAGACAAACAATGGACAAAGAAACATTTAGAGGGAGTAAGTGGATGAAGAGAGGAAAAGAGAAGAGAGAGACTCTATCTTCTTTTTTTCCCCTTTTTTTCCTTCTCTTTTCTTTTTGGCATAATATATAGGGGACTCATGTTCCTCCATTCTTTCCCCGGAATAGAGGCTATGGTCGGTGTAGTTGGTGGTAACCCAATTGGCGGTCGGCGGTGATGAACACCGAAAAAATCAAGAGAAAATAGATAGAAACTAGGAAAAATATGATTTTAGACTTCTCAGAAAAATTCGGCAACATCATGCTAGGTTTTGGCTGATGATGGGTCAAAAGAAGAGGAGAAAGATTAAGGAAGAAGAATAAAAAGGGATCGAAGCTTCATATCTTGCCTCTGATGATGTATTATTGCCCATGATGGTGGTGGCTTGCGTCCAGCGAAGACAAACCAAATTATCAGTGATTTTCTTCACCTTGGGGTGGAACCTCGATGGGCAAGATGTGAAACCCTCTTCCTTTTAAATAGAGCTGAAGGGGAGGAGTTGGCCTCCCTCCCACCTTTGATTTTCTTAATTCAATCAAAAGTCCAATGAGGAAGACTCTCACTGTCAGCCTTTTTTTTTTTTTTTTTTTAAATTTGTTTTTTTAAATTTTGGTTTTTATTTACTATTTTGGGCTTGAACCAGATTTCTGGGCCGATCAAATGGACCAGCCCAGTTTTTTTCGGACTGGGTCATCACGTTCCCTAGTTGCACTTTACCTCCATAATAATAATCTGACAGAAGGCTTGCCATCTTCATGACTTTCTAGTCTTAATTTTTATTATCCTTTTTTTTAGTGCTGCGGCTCGCTTTCTTGCCCTGCTATTTTGTTTGCTTAGGTGAACCAACACTGAAACAGAAATCCTTGATTGTTCTCTTCTGATAAGGCCAGAACAACAGATATTATATTACCCTTTAAAGAAGAGCTTTTGGAGGAGAAGCCAAAGACATCATGGAGCAATTTAATTAGGGAATTTTAAACGCTTTGCTACGGCTTAGACTTGATGTCATCCTGAAAGCAATCGACGATTTCAGCAACTCCCATATCATAGGTAGAGTGCAGTTTGGTGCCGTTTACAAAGCAACCTTGCCTGGGGATCAGACGGTTGTAAATATTTCATGGGATAATATTTTATGAAATATTAGCTGGATCATGTTCCAGCTCGGGTGGTAGGTTGGGGCATGATAGCCAATCCAAGGTGATCGAGTGTTCTCCATGAGATGAAGACCATTGGAGGTTTCCACTGGTTGCTTTGAGATTTGCATAGATGGATGAATGATACAATCTAAGGTGCTTTGAGATATGTGTGGTGCATGATTCAGTGGTGGATTCATGTGAAGGAAGGCAAATGGTTCTTTGCACAATACATGCAACTCCTATCTCCGTGCTTTTTGGGTGATGATGTCAAAAGCAAGAACATTATTTTGCTATGACATTAAAAATCGACATCAAATAAGAAACGGTGTTTATAAGTAATAGTTTATGATTGGATCTGGATGTTGCTAATCTTACTCCTGAATTCTATTTGGACCCTTTCAAAGTGGCCAAAGTGACCGCTATAATGGCAATAATCCTCTTATTGGTTTGCTTAAACATTGGAGTAGTCAAGGCTTTAGTGTTGTGGGAGACCAACAAAGTGCAGCTGCAGCAAAATTCCAAACCCCTTTGATGTGTACTTTTTACTCATTATATCGCACAACGATTAGCCATTGTTATTTTTGTATTTTATCAAATGAAATAATGATTTTAAAATTATAAATATATAGAAAAAATATGAAAAATAATATTAAGATTTAGAAACACAGATTTTATTAATACGATGTTACATGATCCATCATTCCCACCATTAGTACTGACCATGTGACATATAATAGAATAATTTAAGTCATACATTTTTAAATATTTTAACCAAATGACAACATAATGCTGCCATGACTCTTGTTGGTTTTGGGCTAAAAATAGAGATATCCTATCTAAGGCCCTATCGGAGTGCCAGAAAATACTTTTTGGTCCTTCAAAAGTATTTTTAGATGATACGGTGATGTCTCGTAAAAAATTAAAAAGCTATTTTAGCTTTGCCAAAAAGCTGAAAAAGATCTATTTGGAAAAAGCTCTATTTTAAAGTTTTCTCCAAAAATACTTTCTGATTAATATCGAAAAATTATTTTGATTTAAATAATTTTTTTTAATGATCAAAATATCCACTATCTTTTATCATATCATATTACATCATTATACTATATAATATAATATAATAATAAATTAATATTATTATATATTAAAAATATATAACATAATCTATTATAGTATTATAATATTATAAACATATAATTTGATATAACAATAACTAATAATATAAAAATATTATTATATTATAATAATATAATATAATGTATTATATTATAATTTATTATTAGATTAGATTATAATCCATCATATTATCTAACATTATATATTACATTATAATTATAATATAATATAATATATATAATATTATTATAGTATAATAATATTATAATAGATTATATTATGTTTATAACTTAAATATTATTATATTTTTAAAATATTATTTTATTATATAATATTATTATCATATATTATAATATAATATAATATAACAGATTATAATTATGATTATAATGTAATATTGTAACTATAATATAATATTATTATAATTATGATGTAATATATAATGTTATATAATATAATAGATTATAATCTAATATAATAATAAATTATAATATAACTATATTATATTATATTAATATAATATAAAGTATTATTATATTATTAGTTATTATTATATCAAATTATATTTTTATAATATAATAATAGAATAATAGATTATGTTATATATTTATAGAGTATAATATAATATTATATTATAATATTGTATTACATTATATGATAATAATAATAAAATAATATTTTAAAATATTATAATATTTAAGTTATAAACATAATATAATATATTATAATATTATAATATTATAATATTATAGTATAATATAATTATATTATATTATATTATTATATATTATAATCTATTATTAGATTAGATTATAACCAATATATTATATTATATTATAAATTATATTAAAATTATGATAATAATATATTTTATTATAATATTATGTTACATTATATGATAATAATATTAAATAATATAATAATATTTTAATATATAATAATATATAATAATATATTATACTTTTTTTATTATATTATATTATATAATATTTTTTATTGTCATTTTATCATATCAAAAGTATTTTTTTATTTGAGTTGCCAAACATATGTTAAAATTCCAAAGCACTTTATAGATATGGTTACCAAATAATAAACAGCTTTTTATAAAAACTCTATTTTCAAAAGCTCTATTTCTTAAAAGTTTTACTTTCAAAAGCTCCAAAAGCTCTACTGCCAGTAGTCCCAAATAGGGCCTAAGACTCCCTAGCCATAAGTATAATAAAAAATAGCAAACAAAATTACAATAGGAAGTACTTTGTTTCTTAATGATCCATCATGAAATATTTAACTCTCATTTCTCTTGATAAGAGATTATAAATAATAATAATAATTATTATTATAGACGATTATCCATGAATCTATGCAGAAGATTAGAACATAAAAGATAGATGCGTACCTATATTCATCATTGATTTACCAAGAATGATAGCAGCAGACGAACACCGAAAAACTAGATTCTTCTTTACTAGCTTTCTTTCAATATGCAGCTATTCGATGGGACAAGCTATAAAACTAGTCTCACGATATTTATAGAAAGTAGAGAAGGGACCTAGCCATATAAAATAAAATTCTAACAGGCCCACCCATCATAGACTCATGTCGAGCTAAAACTTACATTAAGTCGTCCTAACCATACCAACTCAAAATAAGATGCATCTAGCCCAAAATAAAAGGATCACAAAGAATATTGGGCTTACATGCATATCTATCAACCTGAATCACATAATCAACATATTTTTAATAAAATAAATAAAATAATTAATTAATAATAGTCCATAATTAGAAAAATTTTCACATTCTTTCACTTAAATAATATTAATTAAGATTTTAGAATTTTAAAAATATTTTGCTTTTAAAAATGACTCTTGCACTGAATAATAGAAAATACAGTACGTGGTCATGATTTTAAAAAATATATGATCCATAAACAATACTTCAGAATTGACTCGATCTAATAGTATTAATCATGCTGAATCATGGGAGTCATTGCATCCTTTATTTGACACAAGACCTATCCATGGTTACAAACATAACTAACACTATCAACATGAGTCTTGATGTAGTAGTGTAGTAAGAAAATAGCATCCAAAAGTGATCCAAATATATGCTATTTTCATTGTCAGTCCTCCAATTTCTTTTCAACATGCTTGGATACAAAATAAACAAAAAAAATTCTAATAGCTTTAACAATAAGCCATTCTGCCTCACATACTCAATATGGTGTCAATGATGAGACAACACAACATATATAAGACTCGACATCTGATCTCAGATTTTATATAATAGGTACATAAACAAGAGATATCTCTAAGTGTACTAAAATAAATATATACACATAAATAAAAAAATAAAATAAATATACCGTTAATTTATCATGCCAATAATGTATATCAAAAAGTATATGAGATGTAAAAAGTCCATAACAATAAAGCAACAATAAAACATAAATACAAAGTCATTCCCACTAACCAAGTATATCAAAAGAACTCAATATGCCCATATTTTCAACATGTCTTGTAAAGCATATAGGCCTCAAACTTTTAATCAGGGGATCAGCTGACATTGACTATGTATCTATGTACTCAATAGTTATGTCTTCTTTTTTTACGAGATCTCTTACTGTCAGATACTTCAGTTCTAAATATTTAAATTCACTAAAGAATTTATTATTCTTTGTAAAGAACACAGTAGCACTATTATCGTAATAAATTATCAATGGTTGGAAGACAATCAATAATTTGAAGTCCTGTAATAAAGTTCCTCAGCCAAACAGCTTGAGTAGCAGCTCTATATAAGCAATAAACTCAGCTTGCATAGTAGAAGAAACTGTCATGATCTGTTTAATACTCTTTCAGATATAGCATCTTCAGCTAACATAAAAAATATATCCTGAGGTCGATTTTAAATCGTCAGGGCATGCAGCAAGATCTGAATCTGAATATCCTAACAACTGCAGATTATCAGTTCTTCTATATACAAACATATAGTCTTTAATTTTCTGTAAATATCTCATTACTTTTTTTGCTGTAATCTAATGTTGAAAATCAGAATTCGATAGATATCTACCAAAAACTTCTACTATGAAGGTAATGTTAGGTCTGGTGCAAATCTGAGCATACATTAGACTCCCTATAGCACTAGCATCAAAGGATATTCTTCATCTGATTTTTTTCACGCTCATTCTTGGGTACTGATCTTTACTGAATTTATCACCTTTAGTAATAGACGTATCACATGGTTTGCAATTATGCATATTAGATCTTTTAAGAATCCTATTAATGTATGCTTTTTGTGATAAATCCAATAGATGACATGATTTATCCCTGTGAATTTTAATACCTAGGATAAAAGCTGCTTCTCCAAGATCTTTTATATCAAAAATCCTAGATAACATTTGTTTAGTCTCATTGAGCAAACCATAATCACTACTGGCAAATAAGATATCATTAACATATAGGATAAGAAAGATAAACTTACTCCTACTGATCTTGAGATAGATGCACTGATCAACCTTATTTTCTTTAAAATCAAGAGAGGTTACCACCTCATCAAATTTTAAATACCATTGTCTAGATGCTTATTTCAGATTATAGATGAACTTTTTCAATTTGCAGACTAAATATTCTCTCTCACTTTCTTGAAAACCCTCAGGCTATTTGATGTATACTTTTTCATTGAGATTATCATTCAGAAAAATAATTTTAACATCCATCTGATGAAGCTCTAAGTCATAATGAACCACTAAAGACATGATGATTCTGAAGAAATCTTTTATAGATACTGGAGAAAAAGTTTCAGTGTAATCAATTTCTTTTCTCTAAGTAAATTCTTTAGCTACTAATCTAGTCTTAAATTGCTCAATCCTTCATTTAGAATCCTTCTTAGTCTTGAATACCCACTTACATCCAATAGATTTACAATGCTCAATAGGCTCAACAAGCTTTCATACTTTATTATTAGCCATAAACTGTATCTTTTCTTCATAGCATTTATCGATAAATCAGACTGAGGATAAGTCATAGCATCATTATATATCACTGGATCAACTACATATCCAATATCATAATCACTTTCTCCAAGATAGACATAGAAATCATTAAAAATGGCAGATCTCCTCTATCGTGCAGATCTCCTTAATATTACCTCATCGATAGGTTGAATAGATTGAGGATTCATAATAGGCGCAGAAGGATCAGGAACATGAACATCCATTCTCTCAATGGGTGTAGAAATTATATTTTTATATGGTACAGTTATAGGAATGGATACAGTCTCGATTCGATTATTATCGACATCAACAACTCGAAAAGATTCTATATCAACCACATCAAATTCTAAAAATTTTGCAGTCCATGACTCTATAATTGTGTTATCTCTTTCAGGATTATAGAATCTGTATTCTTTAATATGTTCTGGATATCCAATAAAATAATGACTGATTCTGGAGTCAGTATTTTTTTTTATAGGATTATATATTCTCATTTCTGCAGGACAACCCAAAATCTGAAAATAGTTCAGACTAGATTTTCTATCAGTCCAAATTTCAAAAGATGTTTTGGGTACAGATTTACTAGAAATCTTATTAAAAATATACAAGATAATTTTAATAGCCTCACCTCATAGATATTCTAGCAAATTTGACTTACTCATTATGCTTCTTATTCTATCTTTAAGGATGCGATTATGCCTTTTGATCATACCATTCTGCTCAGGACTATCAAGCATAGTATATTGGGCTATAATTCCATAATTTTGTAAGTATTTGATAAACGAATCTATATGCTACCCTGCTACATCATGTTTGCCATAATACTCACCCCCATGGTCAGATCTCATAATCTTGATGATCTTTCTCAATTATTTTTCAGCTTTTATTTTAAAAATTTTAAATTTTTCCAGAACATCAGATTTTTTTTTAATCAAATAAAGATAACTATATCAAGAAAAAATTATTAATAAATATGATATAATATTTATTACCATAGATTGTAGAAAAATAAGGTCCACTAATATCAGTGTGAATTATCTCTAGAAGGCTTAAACTACGAGTTACTTCTTTCTTTTTAGTCTTAGTCAATTTATCTTTAATACAGTCAATGCAAGTCTTCATGTTTCCAAAATCTAAGATAGGTAAGATATCATTCTTAATTAGTCTGTTAACTCTGTCCTTAGATATGTATCCTAAGCACTTATGCCATAATATAGAGTATCTTTTTTTTTATTCTAGAATATTTTACAATTATATTCTCAACATTCAAAGAAACATAGGGATTATAATAAGGTAAACACAATTTAGATAATCCATCACTAAAAGTGTCATAACCAATAGTTTGAGAATTAAATGTCAAATTAACTTTTTCATCATGGAAATCAAAATCAAAACTAATCTTATCCAAAGAGAAAACATAAATCAAATTTCTTATAAAAAAAGGTACATAAAAGATATTTTCTAAAGAAATTTTAAAATCAGACTCTAAAGATAATTTGACAAGTCCTATGTATTCTACCTTAACTTCAAGATCATTTCTATTTTCAACTTAGTCTCTTTCATGCTTGGTTTTCTCTTATTTATGAATCCCTGTAAGAAAATGGCAACATGAGTTGTAGCGCCGCTATTTATCTACTAGGAATCAACTATATTTGACTCATAACAAACAAGAGTTAGGGGCTTATTTTTTTATTTTTATTTTTTTCTAACCAAGACTTGAACTTATAACATTGACTTCTTATATGGTCTTTCTTTTTATATTGAAAGCATTTAACACCTTTTTCAATAACAGCTTTAGGACTTTCTACAGAATGTTGTTGACTAGGATTGTTACTATATCCTTTAGCATTCTGAGATTGTTTAGGAGTAGCAGGTTTATTTTTTTCTTCTTTATAAAACTTTTGCTAGAATGAAATTTTGATTGGAAAGAAAGAAGGGCAATCTCACTTTTTTCTTTTTTTAGTTTCTCTTCCTCAGTAACACGTTTAATGATCAATTTATTAATACTCCAAATTTTATTTAGAGTATTATAGATAGTTTTAATTTGAAAAAATTTAGCAAATAAGAAATTCAAAGCATGAGGCACTAGAAAAGAGTCAAGTAGTTCAATTTTTAGATCCTTAAATTTAGTTTAGAGATGAATAAATTTTAGAATATATTCCGTAACACCCCCAACATTGTCATATCTCATGATCATTAATTCTTTCATCAGACATCAAGACTCAATATTTTCAGATACAAGATATCTCTGTTCTATAGCATCAAATAGTTCCTTAGCATTATTGATCTCTAGCAGACCACTCAATAGATGCTTAAAAACTGACTTTTTAATAGCAATTAAGTTAAGCATGTTAGACTTTTCCTACTTAGCATAATAATCTTTTTGTTCTGATATACTTTGGTCATTAAGATCATCAGGTTTATTTTCACATAATATTAGATCAATGTCAGCAATCCCTAAAGCAAATTCCATATTTTGTTTTCATCTTTTATAATTTGATATAGTCAAGACTTCAACAATGATATTGTTATTATTAATATCAAATGAAATTATACAAACAAACAATAGGAATGCAAAATATTAGATAATAGGAATATACACCAACAACATAGTAATACAATGACATAAACCATAAACAAGAGCAAAAACATTATATCACATATTCTCTTTTGGGTAGAACATACAATATGCATAAGAACTCTTTACATGAGGTCACAAAAAAAAATATCATAGCATTCAGAAGTCTATCTTCTTTGGATAGATAGATCTTGAAAGTCAGAGTACCCTCACAACATAATGGTCGACTAATTTTTAGTTAAAACACATAATAACCCTCTTTAGGCAGGTGATTGTATGTCATTATTAGAAAATATCTCTCTCATGATGAAAAAATTTTATGAACTAACATAAATAAACTATTTTGATGATAAATATTTATGCTGATCCAAAAAATTATCTATACAGAAAATTAAATATCCAAAATAATCAAGTTCAATATGGAATACTTAATAACATGCATCCCATTGATTATAATATAATATAATATCGCATTCCATAAGCTACAGTAATATATTTGTACAGCTTAAAAGATATATTATGCCAAAATTAATATCAAATATTAATTTTCTGAAGAGTATTATCAGAAATAAAATTTTTCAGGAAGCAAATTAAAAGTTTAAAGGGCTAATATAAAACAATAACCTTCAACAGAGGCTTAATTATAAAATAGAAATTTTACACAATAAATTACATTATAAGGGCTAAAATATAATTTTGCTGGTCTAAAATCAAATTTTTTATAATTATAGGGACTAAATTATAATTTTATTTAGACTAAAATTTAATTTTTATAATTATAGGGACTAAAATGCAAAAATTGCATAAAAACAACATTTGAGCTAATTGGGTTCGGATTTTGGGTTGAAACCCAAAACCCGAAACCCATTAAGAAGGGGTTGTTATTGGGCGGCTGAAAAAGGGTCTGACCTGCGCCTCTTCCGCCCCCAAGATCGGCTGGCGGCCACCGTCCAAAGTCCGGCCATCATGGTTGGCCGTCGAGCCTCGATCCGCCGCCCACCGCCGGTGGCCAGGGAGGCCGGCGATGATGGGAGCATCGTGCGGTGGCAAAAAAGGGGCAAAGCGGTGTGCCGAGACCGGCGTTCCCCACCTCTTTTCTGTTCGGCTGTCGGTGGGAGGCCGGCCGTCTCGCCATTCCAACCTTCACCGTCGGCCTCCGCTTCCGTTCTGCTGCCCATAGAGGAGGGTACATCGCGAAGG
This sequence comes from Cocos nucifera, assembly GCA_006176705.1. Taxonomy (NCBI): domain Eukaryota; kingdom Viridiplantae; phylum Streptophyta; class Magnoliopsida; order Arecales; family Arecaceae; genus Cocos; species Cocos nucifera. The sequence goes on along the minus strand of QRFJ01000070.1, from coordinate 1,049,862 downwards.
AATCGGCGCTCGAAAATTCCCTTTTTCTTTTTTTTGTTCGAAGCCGGGAAGATGGGACCGGCGATCGACGCCGTCGCCCATCGGGGGCACCGCCGGATCTCCTAGATGGGGCCGCTGGCCAAATGGCCGCAGCCAGTCGCGCACGGATGGAGGAGACGGAGGGCACGGTGGAGGAAACCGCCACCCCTCACGCCTCTTTCTTCCTTTATTTATTTATTTATTTTTTTTTTGGTTTAGATCCTCACGGGATCTTGGTGGGGGGTCTACCGGCTGGTCCCGGTGGCGGCCGCCGTTGATCCGGCCGACAAGCAAAAAGACAGGAGAGGGCACGGTAGATTTTTTTTTTTTTTTAATTTTATATATCTATATTTATTATTAATTTATTAAGAATAATAGCAGTTCGCTCTGAAATCAGATTTTTTTCTATCAATTTTTTTTTATTAGATAATTAAAAGTAGCTCATAGTATTTATAAAAAATAATTTTTTTTAATTATATAAAATAATAAAATTTTAATAATCTCATCCATCATGAATTGAGTGAGACTAAAGTCTACACTAAATCATTTTAATCACATCAATTTAAAATAAAATAAATAAAATTAAATTTATATGCATATCCATTAATTCAGATCATATAATCAATTTATTTTTCATAAAATAAATAAAATAATTAATTTATAATAATTTATAATTAAAAAAATTTTATAATTATTTTTATAATTATTATTATTATTATTATTATAATATCATCATCATCTTATTTTTCATTATTATTATACTTATTATCATTATTATTATAATTATATGATGATCATCATTTATTATTATTATTATTATTATTATTATTATTATTATTATTATGTATTGGAGCACGAAGGTAATCTAATAAAGGATGCTTAATAGGGACGGGGTACGTGTCCCTTGCGTGACCAGCACGTGCATGGACGAGCTCTGCATGCGCCGGAAGGGTTTCTCCTCGTCTGAACGATGCTCTGTTTAGCCTTCTCCTAGGTAAAGTTATTATAAACCTTTTATTCCCCAATCTTTCAACTATAGCATGGTTTACAAAAATAATGTAGCATTAAAGGCGAATTAGGGCTTCAAATAAAATTTGCTGTTCATGAACAGCACCTTCTGGGTAAGAATAACAAAAGCCTATCCAAGCTTGGACTGGCTAGGACATGAGCCAAGGTTCTTGCAAATGCATCCCATTTGATTTCATTATAAAATTGGTTTTAGAACTTAAAAAATATTTGTTTGTTGATGGTAATAGCTAAGGAATTTATACGAAACACAAACATGCTTAGAAGACAAACAATTACTTTTTAATTTTTTGAAAGATTTAGATAAAATAATTGAAGAAGCCAACGTACGTAAGTGACATGAGTGGACGTATGTTTTCTATCGAAGATATGAGTAATCTATTCACACTTATGTCTTGCTGCATTTGATCTGGGGTAGCTGATGGATCGCTTGCACATGTAGTGTGACTCAACAGAGCATGTGTTAGCTAAATAATGGCGTTTGATTGGAGTATTAGCATGCATTATATGCCTCAATGGTGAGCACTTTAGCTAATAAATTGTAATTGTTGAATTAAATGCAAATGTGGCAAGAATTTGAGCTCATTTGGATCAAAATAAAATAAAAATAAAAACAAAAACTAAATTATGTGCAAATAATCCAATGATCCTGTTTATTATCTAGTGTACGTTTGAGATCCAATGGTCACGAGAAAAGTTCAAGTTCGATATGCCAGTCTTCTATATGATTTAATTTGATGAGTTGCAGAAGAGAATAGATTAATTAGTCGTTGAGCAAGTGGGAGGTTATGATTATTGTCATAGTTAAGGAAATAAAAGAAATTGATGGTCGAGAATGTTATGGTATGTGAACAAAGAAATGATGGGGACGGTTGTTGTAACAACTTTATTTAGGATGGCCATTACTACTACCTTTTAAGTCATCACTTACCTTTCTTGAATTGGTTCTACAAAATGTCTAAAATTTTTCCACTCAGTTACTGGCTTAATCTTAATCGTTTGTTGCTCTCATTCCTTTTTGTCCCATATGAATGGTTAAGATTCATTTAGATGAAATCAAATTTTACTTTCCTCTTTTTCTCTCTCTCTCTCTCTCTCTCTCTCTCTCTCTCTCTCTCTCTCTCTCTCTCTCTCTCTCTCTCTCTCGAGAAACATAGCCGAAATAGGTTTGAAGCATCAATATTATGAAAAAAGATTTAGAGCAATTCATTCTAGGAAATACAGGTACCGTAGAAAACTTATAAAGGTTTCTAGAAAGTTGGATCCTCCATGACAACCTGACCTTTGAGCAAATTATTAATTGCCCATCGAGCTAGATGATGGGAACATTATTTTTGTTGGATGCCTTGGACCAGAAAAAAAAAAGATAAATTAAAATTTTTATATTAAAAAATTAAAAATTAAATTATTTTCTCAAAAAATAGCAAATTTAGGTTTTTGTACAAATTCTGAAAGTTTAATCCTCATGTGGATTCAGTTCCTTCCTTCTTCTTTTTTTGCAATATTTTATTTTTTAATTTTATTATATACATTCATACAAGATTTGTACGAATACCATATCTCATAAAAAATAATTATTATTATAAAATAGAGCTATGGTAGCATTTACTATTGCAGCGATTTAAAAACTGCTGTCATAGGATCTACGATAGTGATTACAATGAACTGCTGCCATATATTCATCTTATAGCAGCGATTAAAATAAATCACTGCCATAAATTATCTATCGTAGTAGTTACAAATAACTGCTGCCATAGGTCGATCTACGATAGTGGTTATACATAATCACTACTATATTTTTTTTCATATTTTTTCTCTAAATATGATATAATTCTAAAATTTAATACCTATCTTCACCATTCATTATCTAAATAATTATCATTAGAGTATCATCACAAAAGATTGCCTCAATCCGATAGCCTTAATTTCATCGATCAATAAAATTTGATTTCGATGATCATAAACAACGGCATGATGATCTGATAGATGGAGACCATCGATGGATTCAAAATTATTTATCTAAAAATTATCTTATAATCGGATACCATTTGATTCTTTGATTACTTATTTTTTTATTTAACGGTCGAAATCATCCTGTACTAAATTGACCATGATAACGATATTCGATTGAAGTAAAACTTTGATAGTATGTTATAAACTTCATCAAGATCATCGATGCAGATTTTTGGATCTATCGGTGGTCTCCATTTATCAGATCATTACGCCATCGTTCATGGTCGTCGAAATCAAATTTTACTGATTGATGAAATTAGGGCTATTGGATTATGATGGTCTTTTATGATGATATTCTAATGATAATTATTTAGATAATAAATAGTAAAATAAACATTAAATTTTAGAATTATGTCATATTCAAAAAAATAGAAAAAAATAATAGTAAACTATGATAGTGGTTTTGCAACCGCTGTAATAGGCCTATGATAGTGGTTTTCAATAATCGCTGTCCTAGGCCTATGACAATAGTTCGAAAATCACTATCATAGATTAGGTATTTTTTCCACCTGACCTGTCTTATTTTCATTTTTTTCTCTCCCGAGCTTTCTTTCTCCCCCCTCTTTGCTACTAGTGAGGTCCTCCTCCCTCTTTCCCTCTCTCTCTCCCTCCTCTTTGTCGTCGGTGTGCTCGTCCCTAGTGTTCGTCGACCGACCCCTCTTTTTTCCTCGACTGGTGCCGCCTCCTCCCCCGCCACCTTCTTCTTTTTTGATCGGCCCCACCTCCTCCCCTGCCTCCTCTCCTTCCTTGACTGGCCCTGCAGCCATCCCCGCCTCCCTCTTCCCCGGTCGGCCCCGCCTCTTCCTTTTTCACTGGCCAGCCCTGCCTACTCCTTTTTCGATTGGCCCCGCCACCTCTCCCGCCTCCTTCTTCCCTAGCCGACTCCGTCACCAGCCCCGCCTCCCTCTTCCCTATAGGCTCTGCCTCCTCCCTCTCTCTCTTGTCTTCCCTCAGCTCGACCAGCCACCGTCGCCCCCTCCCTCATGCACTACAGCCACCCCCTCGGCCTTCCTACTCTCTCTCTCTCTCTCTCTCTCTCTTTCTGTCTCTCTCTTCCTTCTTTCTCTCTATCTCTCTCCATGTGTCTCTCTCTTTATCTCACTATCTCGGTTTGTCTCTCTCGCAGGCTATCTCTAGCACCACCCCCACCCTCTAGCACCACCACCACCATCGGCAACCCTCGGAGCTCTATGCAATCCCTCCCCATAGTTGCAGGTATGATTTTTTTAATTTTGTTTCATAGTATTATTTATTAATTATCATTTATAATATTTATAATAATATTTATAATATTTTATAATAAAATTTAGAGAGAACCCCCATCGATGGGTTCTAGGGCTATGCCGGCGGCCATGGGCTATGCCGATGGGTAAAAGAACTCCTGCCGATTGGTTTTAGATCGTGTCGGTAGATTTTGGATCAGGCCATGCCATATCGATGGTCGTGGATGGTCTTAGGCCATGCTGGCTGGTAAGAGAACCCCCGTTGGTGGGTTCTAGGCCATGTCGATCGATAAAAGAACCCCTCCCAGTTGGTTTTAGGCCATTCTAGTCGGTTCTGTGCCATGCCAGTGGCCTTAGGTTGTACCATGCTGGTAGGTAACAGAACTTTCATCGATGGATTCTGGATCATGCCGATGGATTCTAGGTCGTATCGTGGATCGTACCGATCGGTAAACTAAAAACATCCATCGATGTGTTAGATATGCATGCCCTAGAAACTAGAATTGGCTGATACTTGTAATATATTTCTAGGAGCAAAATTATAATTTTGATTATAAATAATAAAATAAATTATTTTCTATCATAAATATGTATTTAGTGTTTGTGATACATCCCTTGAGTTAATGGTAATAATAAATCTTATTTTCAAGAGTTGAAAATTTAAGACAAGAATTTTCATTATTAACTTATAAAATGCTCTCGACCGTAGGATCATCATGAGGATGGTGAGTGATCCAAAAAATTGATGTACAATCATTTTTTTATAGTAGATGAGTCCTAAGTCTACGATATAGAGACATCGGAGCGAGAGTACAGATACTCGTTAGAGAATGAGGGCACTGAGTGTGACCATCTCGAGCAGTTATAAGGAAGTCTACCTTCTCGTCAATGACTGGCTCGAAGCGTAGTGGTGTGTCTGATTCTTTGACCTGAGGTGCATCGGCAGTTCACCTTGAGGGTGTTATAGTTTGACTACACCATGACTCTGATCTTCTAGCCATTCAGAATTCCTGAGGTGTATGTTGGCTATAGCATGTTCATTGTAGAAATTGGATTGCACCAAGATGAAAATCTATCTACCTCGGTGGATGAGGAGCAGCCCTATGATGATCATGAGAATCAAGTTCCATAAGCCCATGGCCATGGCAGAGTGAAATAATAGAAAGAGTTTCTATTAAGGTTTTCACATCGAACTTGAATCGAATGATTAAATCATATGATGAAAATTAGGGTTTGACGAGTTCACCTTAACCCTAATCTGATCGGGGCTCAAGATAGAAGAACTTAATCACACAGGTAGCTGCACCGAAGAGGTTCATTTTTAGTTTTGATGGGTTGCCACCATATACTGCTAGGTGTCACTGGTGGATTTTGGGAGCAATTAGAATGATTTGGATGATCGATCATTCTAGTTGTATGAATCAGAATAAGTTTTGATCCATCGAAAGGATATTTCGATGATGTCGATGATAGAGATCATGACATATCCCATTACCATACAGAACTGAACCTAACTAGGTCACACAAATAAGGGTTTGGATCTGGATATCATCAATTGGATTAATCCAGTTCAATTGATTTGAATAAGATTTAATTAGGTTCAAAAAAATCATGCTAGCATACGATTGAGTCTAACGTTCTCCTTCTACTATTATTAAAAGTTGTCTCGACTGAGCCAAATATATTCGTGCTCACTCAAGTACCTTTACTTGGTCTGACTGAAGCTTATCTAGGTCAGAAAAGGGTTGTCTTAATTTATGAGATAAATTTGAGACAACACCTGCCATTTTTCGTCACTTGCTAATTTTTATCTTTTGATTTTGGTCAAATATTGATATTTGACACTTAGACATCTGCCCATGTGTAATGCATCCATAGGAGAGCAGATAGGGGCTTATCCCCTTGCTAAAAATTAAAAAGAAGGGGGCGCATGTCTAGGGAGGCGTGCACCCATGGATAGGGATGCCTAGAGTTCCATACGAATGGGACTCTAGATTGCTTCTTGGAATCAACTTAGGTAGGCGCCTAAGACTCAGCTTTGATCAGTCTTGGTGCCACCTAAGGATGATTTGAGGGGGCTCTCATCTGATTGGATTAGGTGATATCATCCCATGAATCAGATTTAGATCTGATTGCATGAAGCAACGTGATTGACTGGGATGATGTGGCACTGCATGGTGTAGCAGGGTCTATATAAATCCTATCTGCACCAAGCTTTAAAGAAGTTCTCCCTTAGCCCATGCCCCAAGGCTGCCCCTCTCTCTCCTCCATGCCATCTTCTAGTCCTCTCTCTCCTCTCCATGCCCAAGGAGATTTGGGCTCCAGTTTGGTGCGATCCAGGCAAGAGAAAGATAATGAGAAAGGAAGAAGGCAACACTGCTGCAAGAGACGATTCCAAATCTTTAAAAAATGTTTCGAAGATCCTCCAAATCAGATCCAGATCTAATATTTAGAGAGATGATAAATAAGAAGAAGATCTCTAGATTCAGTCTGAGTGAATATCGGTAGAGGCCAGGCACTTGCGTGGCTAGATCTAGAACTTTAGGCAATCAGTAGGATCATCAAAGGATAATCTGATTATCCAACATCAAGATATAAATTAAATTAGATTTAATTTAATTTAATTTTATTTTATTTATTAGAATCTAATAAAATTAGATCTAAAATATCTCAGATCTGATTAGATCATAAGAAAAATTTTTGAAATATATCTCTTGATCCAATCAGATCTGAACGAACCTGATCCGAAAAAATCAGGATTTTTTCTTCAACTGGTATCAGAGCCAGGTTCTAATAAATTATTTAGATCTAATTTTAATTTTTAATTTTAATTAATAATTAGATAATTTTAGATATCACATGAGATGTGATTAGATCTAAAATTAAAAAAAATTAAAATTAAATAATTTAGATCTAAGATTATAAGATATGCATGACTAGTTCTAAAATAGAATAGTTCTATAGAATAGTCTTGCATGTTCATAATTTAATTTGATTAAATTATAATTTTAGATCTATTTATTTACTATTTTTTGATATTATAAATATTATAATAAGATCTAAAAAAATAGTAAATAAAAAAATTATTTAATTTTTAAATCATATGAGATATGATTGATGCATGTTTAGACTAGTTGTAGAATAGTTCTACATAATTATCTAGATTAGAATTTATTTTGATTAGATCAATTTAAATTTAATTTTTTAGATTATTATGAGATAATTTAGATCTAAAAAATATGCATGATATGATACATGAGATGTATGCAAAATATGTACATAAGTTAGATCTAATTTTTATATATGAGATATATGATATAGATCTAAAAGTTTTGTAGATTTATATGTTCTGATTAAGGCATTCCTCTTGGCCGTCCGATCATAAGAATAAAGTAGAATTTAAAGGCCCTCTCCTTCCCATTCGATGGGGTGTTCTTATGATGTGTAGGGGTGCTGCGCGTTCGTCCTTAATCAGAAATCCAAAACTTACTTTCTGCAAAATCCTAGATCCTGAAATCCTAGGATTTTATTTACATATTTTGTTTATGAACCCTAAACTTAATTAAGAATTAAGATTATGAAATATTAATTAGGTCTAAAATTGAGAATTTCAGATCTAAGACATATTCATAAAATTGGGTTCGGGCTTGGGTAGCTCAATTAGGTCTAAGCGGTTGATCAAACCGAATCAAGAGTTGGTTAGATGGGATCAACAATGCTTAAATTGACCAGCCTAATAGGATTAAGTCTGGGTCAAGATCGAGTCATGTGAGTGATCGATCAAGCAAGACCTAATTAGGCTCAGAGGTTAGAGTCTGGATTGTAGGCTAACCCAATTGGTTCTGGCTCAATAATTTGGTGTCTAAGGTAAGTTTGGCAGATACGATCGACTGATTTTTAATTGGAAGCTACTCGACCTGAATGCGTTCTTGTACGAGTTAATGGCATATCTCCTTCCACCGATCTCACTTACCTGGCCATATTTGTTGACTCAGTTCTGATCTGAGGTGGTCAATAATCCGAGCTAACCCATGCCACTAGATTAGTCATAATGGTTATGACTATGTCAAGTCTAGTTTAATGAGACCTAAATCAAATTCTTCCTAAGAAAAGATTAAGTCTAAGGTCTTCCACCATTGTAGATGTGCGGGCCCTTTTCCGAGGTTGATTGTTCTCGACTGGTTACAGTGGTTCAGTTGCACCGAAAAGATGCAACCATGTCTATTAGGCATTGGATGCTATGGGCTGGAGGATGGATTGGGCTCAATATTTTGGATACGGTGAGAGACTCAATTAGAAATCCAATCTGTGCAAATGGTGGGTCTGACTTAACTAAGGAGTGGATCAATATTTTAGACACGGTGAGATTCATGAATTAGAGATCAAGTTTGGGTGCACCATGATTAGAGAATCATTGAACAAGAGTTGTTCACTCATTGGCTAATCCATCACCAATAACTATTAGGTGAGGTGATGAGTCAGTTGATAGAACCACACCATCCACTAGAAATCATTAATTATGAAGATTTTCGCATCTCTACAGAGGGAGTATAGGGATCCGAGAAAATAGTGAAAGCTAATTTATTAAAAATAAAACTCATAAATAAATTGGTCAAGTCTTAATTACGATATCTAACTAGAAACTTTGACCTCTACAGGAAAATATCTACGTCCAATCCACTAGCACATATCCTGGACACTCATAGACTGACTGGATCCAATTATAAGGATTGGCTCCAAAATTTTAAAATTATTTTAGATTTTGAGAAGTTAACTCATATATTGGATCAGGATCCTCCCACCTTACCAGTTCATCCATCCATTGAATAGAGAGCATGTCTCTTGAAAAGTGGATGGATGAAGATAATAAGGCCAGATACTTACATGTTGGGCTCGATGTCTGATGAGCTCCAGCATCCAACATGAAGATATCAGGACTGCTCCGTCCAAATGTTGGCTCACCTACAAGAGATGTTTGGTGAACAGAGTCATGCAGCCAAGTATCAAGTCACTAAATGACTTTTCAAGGCTAAAATGCATGATGGGCAGTCAGTCCAAGATCATTGTCTGATGATGATCAAGGACTTGGAAGAGCTTGAGAAGCTCGAAGTGAAGTTGGACCTGGATTTGCAGAATGATATAATTCTATAATTCTTGATTGATGCATATGGGCAGTTTATTATGAACTACATACACATAAACTTTAAAATTTTCTGATCGAACTTATGAATATGCTGGTTACTGCTGAGCTTTCCATGAAAGGTTCTAAATGCTCAGTGCTTACTATGGAATGGACTTCTTCCAAGAAAAAATTTTTTAGAAAGAAAAAAAAGTCTGTGAAAAAGCAAAAGATGGAAGGAGGAAAGAAGAGAAAGACAGAGTTAAGAAAGAAGGCCGCCGACAAAGAAAAATATTTTCATTGCAATAATGATGGCCACTGAAAGCGAAACTATCCTACTTACCTGGCCACCCTAAAGAATAAGAAGGAGGTAGGTCCTTCTGGAGGTATGCTCGTTATTGAGTCTAACCTTACGATTTCTTCTCTGCATCCAGTTGGGTGCTTGACTCTAGTTCTAGTGCTCATTTGTGCACTTTTATGCAGGATCTTGAGGATAGCAGGAGGCTGAGGGATGGTGAGATGATCCTGCATGTCGAAATGGAGCAAGAGTTGCTGCAGTGGTCGTGGAAACATATCCCTCTTCGACTACCATCTGGTTTAGACTTAGTTTTAAAAGACTGTTATTTTGTGCCTGCAGCAAGCAGAAATTTGATTTCTGTTTCATGCCTTAGCACATAGAAGGCTATGTAATTAGTTTTCTTAAGGACCATTGTAACATTCTTTATGAAAAAAATAAAATTGCAAGTGGTTTTCTTATTAACGATCTTTATCAGTTACATATTGATGTATCTATTTTTAATATCGAGCAAAATATGAATGCCATGAAATGACCTAGGGATAGTCCAAACGATAGGTATCTATGGCACCTAAGACTTAGGTCATATAGCAGAAGATAGGATTAACAAATTGAAAAAAAATGGGCTATTGAGTCCATTGACTTTCGAGTCATATCCAATTTGTGAATCTTGTCTTCATGGCAAAATGACTAAACTCCCTTTTGTAGGACATGGGAAAAAGGGCCACAGATCTTCTTGCCCTAGTACATACTGATGTGTGCGGCCCATTTGATGTGCCGGCTAGAGGCAACTTTTGTCTACTTCATAATTTTTATCGATGATTTATCTAGGTATGGGTATGTGTATCTTATGAGACACAAGTCTGAAGCTTTTGAAAAGTTCAAAAAATTCAGACATGAAGTAGAAAAGCAAACTGAAAAATCCATTAAGGTTCTTCGATCAGATCGAGGAGGTGAATACCTTAGTCAAAAATTTCTTAGACTATCTCAAGAAAATGGCATAGTCTCTCAATGGACTCCACCAGGAAACACCTCAACTCAATGGAATTTCAGAATGGAGGAAATGGACCTCTATTAGATATGGTCCGATCCATGATGAGCTTCACAGAGACCTTCCCTGATTTTCTTTGGAGGACACTATTTTTTAACTTAATATACTTACTGAATAGGGTTCCTTCTAAAATCGTTCCTACCACACCGTATGAGATATGGCATGGTAAGAAACCAAGTCTGAGTCATCTCAGAATTTGGGATTGTCCGGCTCATGTCAAAAGACAACAAGCGGACAAGTTAGACTTTAGGTCCTTTAGAGCTCGATTCATAGGATATCCTAAAGAGTCATTAGGATATTATTTCTACATTCTAGAAGATCACAATGTGATTGTGAGTCGACATGCCATCTTTCTTGAAAAATAGTTTATTCAAGATAGCGGCATTGGAAAGCAGATCAAGCTCGATGAGAAAGTCTCACAAGAGCAACGAGCTAAGGACCAAATGGAACCAAATCAGGTTGAGCCAATACAATCACTACCTCCTCCACCTCGTAGATCGAAAAGAATTTTTCCATCCCCCTGAGAGGTACTTAGGTACCATTTCAGAGGAAATAGAGAAAATGTTCCTCGTAGGTAATGGGGTTCATGGTGATGATCCCAAAACCTATAATGAGGCGATATCGGATATCGACTCCAAGAAATGGTTAGAGGCAATGAAGTCAGAAATTGACTCGATGCACTCAAACCAAGTCTGGACCTTGGTAGATCCATCCAGAAGGTATAGTACCTATTGGGTGTAAATGGATCTTCACAAAGATTGGTGCAGATGGAAATGTGGAAGACATTCAAAACTAGATTAGTGGCAAAAGGTTATAGTCAATGTGAAGGCATTAACTATCAGGATACTTTTTCGTCAGTAGCTATGCTAAAATTCATCCGCACATTGCTTACTGTTGCAGCTTATTTCGATTATGAAATATGAAAAATGGATGTGAAAATGACATTCTTAAATAGATATCTTGAGAAAAATATCTATATGGAACAGCCACTAGGTTTCACATCCAGTGATACTGATCACAAGGTATTGCAAGCTGCAAAGGTCCATATATGGACTTAAGCAAGCATCTCGGAGTTGGAATACTCGTTTCAATGATGTGATCAAATTATTTAATTTCATCAAGAATGAGGAGGAATCATGTATCTTCAAAAAGGTCAGTGGGAGTACTATTATCTTTCTCGTATTGTATGTGGATGATATCCTCCTTATTGGGAATGATATTTTCCATGTTGACCATAGTTAAAATATGGTTATCTAAAAAATTCTCCATGAAAGACCTAAGGAGAAGCATCCTTTTATTCTAGGAATTAAGGTCTATAGAGATAAACCAAATAGGATGCTAGGACTTTCACAGAAGATGTACATAGAGAAAGTGCTAAAGAAGGTTTAGCATAAAAAAAACTCTAAGAGGGGTTTGGTACCCTTCAAACATGACATTCATCTTTTCAAGAAGATGTGCCCTAGCACACCTGAGGAAATAGAATGCACGAGCAAGATCCCTTATGCTTCAACAATAGAGAGTCTCATGTATGCCATGTTATGTACAAGACTTGATATAGCCCATGCTGTGAGTGTCGCGAGCAGATATCAATCGAATCTAGATGAAGAATACTGGACTTTTGTGTAATATATCCTTAAGTACTTAAGAAGAACTAAGGATATGTTGTTGGTCTTTGGTAAGGAAGAACTCCAAGTCCAGAGATATACAGACTCGAACTTTATGTCTAATATAGATGATCGAAAGTCAACATCTGAAAGTCTGTTTGTATGTAATGGTGGAGTTGTCAGTTGAAAAAATTTCAAGCAGATTGTGATAGCAGATTCCACCATGAAAGCAGAATATATTGCTATGTCAGAAGCTGCGAAGGAGGTATTCTGGTATAAAAAATTTGCCACAGAGATCGAAGTGATGCCATTAGACATCATTCCTCTATACTGCGACAATAATGGTGCCATAGCCCTTCCTAAGGAGTCGAGGTCTTACCAAAAATTCAAGCACATCGAGCGACGATACCACCTCATCCGTGATTACCTCGAGAAGGATTATGTCGAGGTCAAGAGAGTCGACTCCGTAGATAATGCGGCAGATCCACTTACAAAATCATTGGGCCAGTAGAAGATCAAAGCCCATCTTGAGAAGATGGGACTTAGATTTATAGTCAATTTGCTTTAGATCAAGTGGGAGTTTGTTAGATATGTGTGCCCTAGAAGTCAGAATTGGCTGACATTTATAATACACTTCTAGAAGCAAAATTATAATTTTGATTATAAATAATAAAATAGATTATTTTCTATCATAAATATTTATTTAGTGTTTGTGATACATCTTTTGAGTTAATGATAATGATAATTCTTATTTTCAAGAGTTGAAAATTTAAGACAAGAATTTTCATTATTAACTCATAAAATGCTTCCGACCGTAGGATCATCATGAGGATGGTGAGTGATTCAAAAGGTTAGTGTACAATCGCTTCTTTATAGTAGATGAGTCTTGAGTCTATGGTGTAGAGATATCAGAGCGAGAGTACAGGTACTCGTTAGAGAATGAGGGCACTGAGCGTGACCACCTCGAGCAGTCATAAGAAAGTCTACCTTCTCATCGATGACTGGCTCGAAGCTGCAGTGGTATGTCTGATTCTTTGACTTGAGGTGCATTGGTAGTTTACCTTAAGGGTGTTGTAGTTTGACTACACCATGACCCGGTCTCCTAGCCATTCGGAATCCTAAGATGTATGTTGGCTATAGTATGTTCATTATAAAAATTGGATTGCATCAAGAGAAAATCTATCTACCTCGATGGATGAGGAGCAGTTCTATGATGATCATGAGAATCAAGTCCTTAAGCCCATGGCCATGGCAGAGTGAAATAATAGAAAGAGTTTCTATTAAAGTTTTAACATCGGACTTGAATCGAATGATTAAATCATATGATAGAAATTAGGGTTTGATGAGTTCACCTTAATCCTAATCTGATCAGGGGCTCAGGATAGAAGAACTTAATCACACAGATAGCCACACCAAGATGTTCGTTTTTAGTTTTGATGGATTGCCACCATATATTGCTAGGTATTACTGATGAATTTTGGGAGCAATCAGAATGATTTGGATGATCGATCATTCTAGTTGTATGAATCAGAATAAGTTTTGATTCATTGAAAGGTATTTCGATGATGTCGATGATAGAGATCATGACATATCCCATTACCATACAAAACTGAACTTAACTAGATCACACAAATAAGGATTTAGATTTGGATATCATCAATTGGACTAATCCAGTTCAATTGATTTGAATAAGATTTAATTAGGTTCAAGAAAATCATGCTAGCACACGATTGAGTTAACATTCTCCTTCTACTATCATTAAAAGTTGTCTCGACTGAGCTAAATATGTTTGTGCTCACTCAAATATCTTTACTTAGTCTGACTGGAGCTTGTCCAGATCAGAAAATGATTATCTTAATTTATGAGATAAATTTGAGATAATACCTGCCATTTTTCATCACCTGCTAATTCTTATCTTTGACTTTGGTCAAATGTTGATTTTGACACTTAGACATCTGCCCATATATCATACACCGATAGAAGAGTAGATGGAGACTTGTCTCCTTGCTAGAAATTAGAAAAAAGGAGGTGCATGCCTAGGGAGGCGTGCGCCCATAGATAGGGATGCCTGGAGTTCCATACGGATGGAACTTCAGGTTGCTTCTTGGAATCAACTTAGGTAGGCACCTAAGACTCAGCTTTGACCAATCTTGGTACCACCTAAGGATGATTTAGGGAGCTCTTATCTGATTGGATCAGGTGATGTCATCCCACGAATTAGGTTTAGATCTGATTGCACGAAGCAACGTGATTGATCGGGATGATGTGGCACTGCATGGTGCAGCAGGGTCTATATAAACCTTGTCTGCACCATGCTTTAAAGAAGTTCTCCCTTAGCCCATGCCCCAAGACTGCCCCTCTCTCTCCTCCATGCTATCTTCTAGTCCTCTCTCTCCTCTCCACTCCCAAGGAGATTTGGGCTCCAGTTTGGTGCGTCCAGGCAAGAGAAAGGTGACAAGAAAGGAAGAAGGCAGGACTGCTGTAAAAGATGATTTCAGATTTTCAAAAGAAGTTTTGAAGATGCTCCAAATCAGATCCAGATCTAATATTTAGAAAGATGATAAAGAAGAAGAAGATCTTTAGATCTAGTCCGAGTGGATACCGATAGAGGTCAGGCGCTTGCATGGCTAGATCCAGAACATCAGATAATCAGTAAGATCATCAAAGGATAATCTAATTATCCAACATCAAGGTATAAATTAAATTAGATTTAATTTAATTTAATTTATTAGATCTAAAATTAGATCTGAAATATCTCAGATCTGATCTGAATCCATAAGTGAAAATTTTGAAATATTTCTCTTAATCTAATCAGATCTAAATGAACCTGATCCGAAAAATCAAGATTTTTTCTTCACGGTGGATTCTGGACCATGCTGATTGGTTCTGGACTATGTCGGTTGGTTTTAGGTAGTGCCAGCTAGTAAGAGAACTTCCATCAGTGGGTTCTATCTCATGCTAGCAGATTCTTGAACATCGAGTTCTATGCTATAGCTTGGTAACTAGATGTCGAGGTAGGGTGGTGGCTTGTATTGCATGTTAGAGTTTATTTATAGATGTAATTCATGTTTATTTCTTGTTATTTTTGTTTATAGCATTGCATAACGATAGACTAGTCAATTGATTAGTGTACATAATCTCTGACATTCATATATTTATATATTTTTATATGAATGAAAGAATTATATACAATGATCAATTAATTATCCAATTTAGATAGTTTGAGAATTACAAATAATTCTATAGATAATTACAGTAATCAAATGGTATGATTAAGATTTTGAAAGAAATTTTAGATAGCATTTTTCTTTCGTTCTCCCTACATGGAAGAGCTTATGAGGTAGGCCGACATCATTCCAATACTGCCTATAGATTGACGATTGATGGATGCTAGTGTCAGAGACCAGTTATGGAAGGAGATATAAAAAAGTATATCTTAATTATATTTATACATTTATTATGTTTACACTATTTGATTATAATAATTTCATAATTGATTTTTAATAATTTTATTTAGAGGAGGTACGACTTTTTAGATCACAAGAGGGCTCAAGATGCATAACTAAAGAAGATTGAAGAGTTGTACCAGAACTACAAGATCAAGTTTCATAGAGGATGGCTCGAGCACCGACGGAAAACTCTGGAGGAGCTTATTTCTTGGATTCAGAACTATCCCCCGAGTTAGTAGAAGGGGATGGTTAGGCATTAGAGAAGTCAGGAGTTCCAAATTTAATTTCTAACTTTAAATTTTTTTAATATATTAATAATTATATTTGAATACTTTTGAAATACTTATTATTTAAATATTTATGATTTAAATATCTTTTCGACTGCCTCTCATCAGAATTAGAAGAATCGGGCGACTTAGGAGTACACGTAATCTTTCGACCGTGAGTCTATGGCTAGTCGTGTACATAGAGAGGTAATAAATTTTAAATCTTAGTTTATATATTAAATTAATATTTTTTTTGCATATTTTTAATAAGCTAATCCATTGTTATAGCTGATGAGAGAGAAGATGATGCCCATCCGTAGTGCCATCTTTCGATCCAATCACATGGACAAGAAGGGCAAGTCAATGAATGCCATGATCAAAAAATTTTTTTATAAGTAATAAATAGATTAGTATGAATAGTATTATAATAATTCTTATGATATTTTATTTGAATTTATAATTATTGGAGCAGTTAGCGTGCTCATGAGTGAGGGCCTGGACACCTCTGGCCTCCATGACCATCTATCCTAGATCTTGAGGCCTGAGCACTCTAGATGATCCGATGTAGGCGCAGACATATGCCAACAAGCTATTGATATGAGACGAGCGTCTCTTTACATACTTCCAATATCGTCAGTCGAAAGCAGCTTGAGGAAACGTTAGCACCGATAGCTCAGGCTAGGGAGCGAACTGCTTAGGCTGAGAAGCTCACATATCAGCTATAGAGCATTATGACTGTTATGGTGATGAGGCTCTCCATGTATTTTGGAGCTGACTTCATGGGCCTTGAGTATATATTGGTCAGCATTTCAGCTCCAGCCCCTCCAGTTCCTCCAGCTCGTGCTCCAACTCCTTCCGATAATGATGATTTAGATATACATTTAGCAGATTTTTGATGTATTTTTTAAAAAAATATTATAATAAATTTTATTCAGTAATAAAATTGAGTATTTCAGATGTATTCTTATATTATTTTAGATATACTCTTGTGTTATATATTGAACTACATTGATTAGATAAAAAAATTAAAAATAAAAAAAAATTATATTTTTTTATTATTCAAAATCTATGGCAGCAATTGTCAATCGCTGTCGTAGGTGTGTCAACTACTGTCTTAGATCGCGTGCTAACTGCTGCCATAAACTATGACAGCGGTTACATAACCGCTGCCATAGATCAATCTATGAAAGCAATTGTGCAACCGCTGCTATAAAAACCTATGGCAGTAGTTATACAATTGCTGCCATATATCAATCTATGGTAGTGATTACTCAACCGTTGCCATAGGTCATGTATAACAGTGGTTGTGTAACCACTGCTATACCTGATATATAGCACCGGTTATCTTAACCGCTGCAAAAATTACTGCCATAGATCTACGGTGATAGCTTCAATGGCAGCAATTGAATAACCGTTGCTGCAGGTTATGGCAGTGATTTTGTTGGCTACAACAGCGGTTCTTAAGCACTGTCGTAGCCTTTTTCTTTAGTAGTAAGAGAAATTAACAATGTGAAATAAGGTTGATCAAATCGAATGGTACTTGATCTGGTTAGGATGGATATCGGCATACTATCCAACGACTATGAGTCATGATGATCCTTCACTAAGCTCGATCAAAATCATTAATAGAGTTTTTTTGAAAATCTAAAAAACCCTTGAAGAGATAAACAATATAGAAAGAAACATTTAGAGAAAATGGACGAAGAGAGGAAAAAGAAAAGAGAGAAATTCTCTCTCTTTTTTTTCTTTTTTTCTTCTCTTTTCTTCTTGGCATAATAGGGGATTCATGTTCCTCTATTCTTTTCTTGGAATAGAGGCCATGATCGGTGTAGTTGGTAGTAACCCAATCAGCGATTGATAGTGATGAACATTGAAAAAATCAAAAGAAAATAAATAAAAAGTAGAAAAAAATAGCTCACCTAGGGGCGGATCCTCGACGGGCAAGATGGGAAACCCTCTTCCTTTTAAATAGAACTAAAGGGTGGAGTTTGCCTCTCTCCCAACTATGATTTCCTTACTCCAATCAAAAGTCCGTTCGAAGAAGAAGACTCTCGTTCAGCTTTTTGTTTATATTTTTTAAAATTTTAATTTTAATTTATTATTTTGGGCTTGAACTAGATTTCTAGGCCGATCAAATGGACCAGCCCAGTTCTATTCGGACTGGGTCATCACGTTTCCTAGTTGCACTTTACCTCCTAATAATAATCTGACCGAAGGGTTGCCATCTTCGTGACTTTCTAGTCTTAATTTTTAATATCTCTTAATGCTGCGGCTCGCTTTCTTGCCCTGCTAGTTTGTTTGCTTAGGTGAACCAACACCGAAACAAAAATCCTTGATTGTTCTCATTTGACAAGGCCAGAACAACGGATATTATATTACCCCTTAAAGAAGAGCTTTTGGAGGAGAAGCCAAAGACATCATGGAGCAATTTAATTAGGGACTTTGAAACACTTCGCTACGGCTTAGACTTGATGTGATCGTGAAAGCAATCGAGGATTTCAGCAAGTCCCATATCATAGGTAGAGGGGAGTTTGGTGCCGTTTACAAAGCAACTTTGCCCAGGGATTAGATGGTTGTAAATATTTCATGGTATGATACTGTATGAAATATTGGCTGGATCATGTTCCAGCTCGAGTGATAGGTTGGGGCATGATGGTTTCTCGGGGCCAATTCCAAGGTGATCTCAGTGTTCTTGACGAGATGAAGACCATTGGGAGCTTGTACCGGTTGCTTTTAGATTTGCATAGATGGATGAACGACATAATTTGAGGTGTTTTGAGATGTGTGTGGTGCACAATCCAGTGGTGGATTCATGCGAAGGAAGGTAAATCGTTCTTTGCGCAAGACATACAACCCCAATCCCTATGCTTTTGTGGTGGTGACGAGATTATATTTTGAAAGTCGTGCGACATCAAATAAGAAGCGGTCTTCATAAGTTATAGTTTATGATTGGATATGGATGTCGCTAATCTTACTCCTGAGTTATATTTGGACCTGTTCAAAGTGGGTAAAGTAAAGTGACGGCAATAACTGCAATAATCCTCTTGGATTGCTTAAACATTGAAGTAGTCGAGACTTTAGTAGCGATGTGGTGCTGCTGCAGAAAAATTCCAAACCCTTATCTAGCATTTGATGCGTACTTTTTAATCATTACAACTCACAACGATTGGTGGAACACCGTTAACAAGGACCGCAAAACTTGGTTTAACCACACGCACAGAAATCCAGACGGAGAACAGCAAATAAGTAGTCCCATCTGACCCTATCGTAGGCGCGCTCCATATCAATTTTTGCCACCATCAAAGCCTTCTTCTTCGATGCAAGATCTAAAGAGTGAAGAATCTACTGCAGTAAAAGGATCTCCCACAAGCAAAGGCACCTTGCTCTTCCGAAATAAGCAACGGCTTCATCCTATCAACAAGCAGCTTGGCAACCATCTTGTAAATAGAATTACATAGGCTAATTGGGTGAAATTCCTTTAGCTCCTTTGGGATTAAAGCAATGTCAATCATCTGGCATAACCCGAGATTCAAGAATATTCCGAATAGCATCAAGCAAATCAGCTTTAATAATAGATATTCACCAAAAGAATTTGAAGAACATGGCCCAGCCCAGGAGATTTATCAGAGTCCGAACCAAACACCACATCATGGAGAAACCGGTGAAATAAGATAAATATTGTCAGCTTCCGAAATTTGAGGAGCGTTGGGATGACCATCGGCAGATGAAATGTTCCACTTGGTTGCAAAATACTCCATACGAGTTCTACGGATATCCGACTCATCGGTAACTTCGACCCCATTTCCTGTTGCCTTAAAATTTTATTGTATTCAGGCAATTTCCGAATCAACACATGATGCTTGCGGAGGTAAATTCTATCTAAATATTATCTAAAAAATATTTATTTAAAAAATATAGATTTCGAGATAAATTTTTTACCTACAAAAAAACGAACCTAAGGATCTATTTGATTGGAGTATGCCAAATTACAGAACAATCTCATGATTCATAAAAATTATTTATCTAAAAAAATAATTTTTACTATATTTGATCGGTAGAAAAATCATTTTAAAAAATGATATTGTAAAAAGATTATCATATTTAGTTGAAGGTAATCTTGTAAAGGCATATGACAAAATTTATAAATATGCCTTTGAACATAAAATAATTTATTAATATTAGGATAGCACTATCATCTTCAATTAGTTTTGATATAAATAACTATAATCATGATCCTTTGCATGATGTCATTTGCATCTTAATTTTTTTATAAAAAAAATTTTATTGAATGAATTTAGAAAGGCATCCAAATAAATTCAATAAGTATATATACAATTTTATTGGAGGTATTTTTATCAAGTAAGGATCATCATCACTTGAAAATTTACCGAATCCTAATTTTTTGATGGTATTTCTTTTACATTCTCTCTCCAAAAAATAACCTTGGGGACTATTAAATTTTTTATCATTTTTCTCTTTCATTTGTTATATTAAATACGGTACATCCCAAATTATCTCCAACCAAATGCGTCCTAAAGATGAATTAGGGCTTCCAGTAAAATTTGCTGTCCATGAACTGCCCCTTCCGGGTAAGCTAACAAGCTTACCGAAGCTTGGGCTGGCTAGAGCTTGATACAACTTAATATATGCAAGTTGGTTCACATTCGCGTGACATGTTAGCCAGGATTGAGCACATACTAGTCAGGTTTGATACGAGCTCAACTATCTCTTTTATATCATAAACAGAGCCTAAATGTCGTACGTACTCTTATACATTATAATTGCCATAGAGATTATATCTTCTTTTCCGTTAGAGATCTGTATGGTCCAATTTGTTCGATGACAAATGCACCATTTGATTTCATTATAAATTTAGTTTTAGAACTTAAAAAATATTTGTTTGTTGATGGTAATGGCTAAGGAATTTATACCATTGTTTTCTAGACAAATACGAACATGCTTAGAAGACGAACAATTACTTTGTAATATTTTTGAAAGATTTAGATACAATACTTGTCATATAAACACGCATGTATAAGAGAACTCGTCTTCTGAATCTTATAATCTACACGCACCACGTGATGGAACCAAGTCTTGCTTGCTCCTTCATAACTTTGATGAGATGTTCACAGAATATCTGGCACTCTACGCTTATGGATTCCCTTGCCTGTTGATTAAACAACAAAAAGCAAAATATATACTTCAGCACATCAAACAAGATGAGACAACGGATCAAGGCAGCCAGAGGGAAATCGATGGAGCACACACCCGTAAAAAATGGAGGCTGTAGAAGGTCCCGTCATCATGGGTGGTGGAAGTAGAGGCATTCATAAGCTGAAGCCCCTCTCCCTCCAAAACTCTTAGAATCTTAGAGGGTGGAACCCGGACAGCTTCATATGGAGCATGACTTCTCTATTATTAAGACTAGTCGCTGAAACAATAGGATAGACCATGCACGCTTTCACCAGCGCGGACATGTTCGTCTTGCGTTAACACCATCAATAAGATCCCTTCCCTTCTCCTTGTTGGCTCCTCAACCCGCCTTTGTAGCTCAGGAATATATTTCAGAAATCGGGAAACAGTCGATGGAATGCTCAGCTTCTTCTGCTATAAAACGCATGGTGAATGGTGACAACACGCACGCACACATGCACACGTACGGTAGGAGAGGTATCGATTTGGTTTGGATATTAAGGCCATACACCTTGATCCATCTCCGGAAGTAGATAAAGAGCACGTAGGGATGAGTGCAAGTTGTTGAGTTTCTTCGATTCCTCCGGTCGCGTTCGTAGGCATTGTGGCATAGCTTCCTGGAGAGTCTAGATTTGATGGAAAGAGTGGAGTTCTGGGGGTCGTCCAGCTCCAACTCTGGCAGAGTGGGGGAATTAAAGCCCGAGAGATTGGTAGGATGTGAGTGCAGTTTCCTTTGGGGTGTGGCTTGCAAATGGCTCATCTTGTCCTCTGCTTGCCACCCAGTGGTGGAAGAGAGATGGGAAGATTGATGATAGAGGGCTACCATGGTGGGAAGCAAGAGGTCAACGACCGGGGAGATGGATGTCCTTTACTGGTTGCTAGGGCTACCATGGGAGGGGCAAGTTCGTGCTTTACATCTCTTTGGTCATACATCCAATAGAATCTGAAAATAAAATATCTAAAATCAAGAGAAATATATACAAGTTTTGAGTAGATCATGCATCCTACATTCTATGATGTTAATTTCTTCTATACACCAAGGTGAACAAGACGGATATATCAACTCCAATCACACCCTTGATGTGAATCAGTCAAATAAGTATAACCTTATTTATTATATTGCCTTCTTTACATCTTACATTTTCTTAATGAAGCTTTTAGAGTTCTTCTGACCATGCTAATTTAAAAAAGAAAGGGAAAAAAAAAAAAATCCTAAAACATGTAAAAGTTGTGAGGTCATATGTGAATAGAGTTTTGAATGAATAAGATAACAGAGGCAGTTTGGCTCATGTCACGGTCAGTTCTTGTATTGTGGAAATGACGTTTCTCTTCATCCATCCATCTTTATATCAAACAAATTTATAGAGCTAGTGAAGAGGAAGGGCCATGGCCATGGCAAAGGTGGTAGTAATAACAATTTGCATGATCTGGAAAATAATTTGTCATCAACAGGCCATACCAAGTTCAAAGTCAGTCTTGATGACTCTGGTAAAAAGAAGAGGATGTGGGAAATATAATTGGCACTTCATATTTTGCAAGGTTACTGCTATTCTTTACATCAATTTGATCCGCCCGAGTCCTATGCAGGGAAAAAATAATGGCACAGCAAACGCAAGTCACAAAAATATGGGTTGCCCGGCGCAGACTAGGCCGGCCTATGAGAAAGAGGAGGTGAAAAGCCATGTTCGTTCTTAATTTTTTTTTTTTTTTATATATATATAGCATAAAAGTACCATAAATAAAGAAATGAAGCATCTACAATATTTGCTAGCTAGAAGGAGGAGATGAATCAGATAAGGAGGGAACTCGTCGTTCCAAGACGATTCCTCCTAAGAAGAAGAAAAAGCCAAGATGGTCTGCTAGCTTGGTTAGACTCTCCAAGTATATGACTCTAGACTACGATCATACTATCTCATACCATTCGATATGGGATAGATTATACCACATCGATCCCATACTAATATGCCATTTCAAAGTGTACCGAACCGATATTATAGCAGGATTTTATCAGTATGGAATTCGATATCAAGAGATGAATCTTGATGTTGATATTAGCAATTAAAAAGTTAAAATAAGACCCATAGACCCTTAATAACACGTACCCACCTCAACCATTCAATAATTGAATGCTGGCATGAGCACCATGCATGGTGGTCTCAGTCACCGCGACTTAATTGCAATGGAAATTTACCGATTGTACTTAAGTGAAAATGCCCAGCCACCAGCAATGAAAACCAATTATAATTCGGCAAAAAAAAAAAAAAACTATATATCTATTCTTATTTAGTCATTAGAAACTGTTTTAACTGGGCAAAGGGCTGTGGTTGGCTGTATCCTGCCTCCGTTTGGAAAGTATTTTGGCAAAAGGACTCATCCCCAAGATTTTAACTGATGTTGTTCCTTTATTAAAAAAATTAAACAAATAAAAATAAAAGAAAACCAGAGAAAAAAAATTTGCTTCTTGATTCCTTGTTTTAATTGGCATGTATCATTTGCGGGATAAATAAATTATATAATTACAAACAAACTCGATCAGGTCATTGGTTCCAATCTTTAATAACTTTACTAACCATACTAGTTGGTGGTATTTAGTTCAACAACTGAACTTGGCAATTCAATTTCGAAATCATTGCCTTCCATGCTTGTGTTGCATGATGACCATGATGCATCGAGACAAATGTTGTATATGAGACCTCGGCTCCTGCAATATATGGAACCTGATGCATGATGCCTATCATGCAATATAAGAATAGTTGTGATTGTAAAACGGGCTATCAAGTTTAATTTCCAAAGTTTTGGTGCTGCGTAAGTGAAGAATTCTTTAATCTAGTTTTCTATTCTTTATATATTAATTTTGGATAGTTTTCTATTCCTTATATATTGATTTTAAAAATATAATCTAGTTGATCAAATCATCCCTTCTTTCTTTTCCCACTGCATCAGTTTCGTTGGACCTATACGATGCGGAAGATGTAATTTATAATTTTTTTCTAATAATTCTAAAAATCAATCATTTTCATATTATATTAATAAAATATATATGATCGATAGTTTCTCTGACATTACTTTTCTATTATTAAAGATTAAAAAAATATTATAAAAAGTCTTCATGTTATTGCATTAGTTCTATAGCATTAGTGTGCATTTGGTAATTATATTATTTTCTCAAAATTGCACTAATGTCTATGATTAAGGATTGAATGATGTTGATATAATATTCCTAAACATGATTAAATTGTACAACTTACTCATAATTGATTGCATTCCTATTCTTCAATTTCTCAAACCCGGTTGTCATCCACTCCACAGTCTCTACTTCCTACAATTTTTTAGAAAGTAAAAACATTATGAAATCGAAGAAGTAGAGTTTATTAAAACAATGGATGGGTAATCTCCCTTTCTTCTCATGATCCCGGTTCATGGGAGGGAAACAAATTTAGGATCTCATATCGATAAATAAAGGAATTGCCTTTGGAGATTAAATCAGATCCAATGACAACAAGAGGAAAAATTCTAAATCTTCGGGCCAAATAAAAAAAAAAAAGAAAAGAAAGCGAAAGATATCTTATGGATCTTCTCGTCGTATATAGCAATTCATCATGGAATCCTTTATCTATCATGCTGTGATCAATATTCCTATCAAAGCAAAATAAATAGTGCCCTAATCATCATTCCAATAAAACCAAAATAAAAGAAGACATTCAGTGATATATATGCTAGGAGGTAATAGATGATGGTCACCACATGCGCTATTTCTCAAATGCCCCATCTAGTTATGCTACATTAGGATACCAAAAGAAAAATGACCATGATAATTTTATGAATTAAATATTAGACATGACATGGCTTCAATCTATAAATTTCTTAATGACGACTTTTCTCTATTTTAAGTGAGAGAGAGAGAGAGAGAAAAATGATGATTTAGTGGTGTTATAAAATGATTGTAATGCATCACGTTTTTAGGTAAGAGTTGTAATGCATCATTAAGACATTGATTTTGTAAATATTGGGTTGCAAATCACTTATAGAATTATAATTCTGAGTAATTAACTTCTAAATGAATTCTAAATAAGCACCTGAAAAGCATTTATATAATTAAATTTCTGAGTAATTAGCTTCTAAATGGATTCTAAATAAGTACCTGCTTTCTTGAAAATAATTATGGTGAAAGCATGGTCTATACAAATGGTAAAAGAAGAGCCTGTTAATATAAAGCCTCCATTTTAATATACTATAGCTTATAACCCATGTAATGCACAGGATGCAATTTTTCTTTAAAAAATAATCTATTTTATTTATCTATTCTCTTATATCTCTTCTATTTGCATTTCAAAATAGTTGAAATAATGGAAAGAACCTATATTTTGTGCATCGCATGGATTATAGGCTAATTATTTCTTTTCCTAAATTTAGGATTCCTCTAACCTTGTTTCTCATTTTGTCATGGACGATAAGTATTATTTCTAATTATTATTTATTTAAAAAAAATTAGTTTTATATATTATTGTTAGAAAGTTGGAGAGATATTCGAACTCAACTGTTGGATTTAGATTCGTATTTGTTTATTCTTGCTTTTCTTTTCTTTTTATCTTTTTTTTTTATAAAAAAAAAGTATATCCATGGTCTATTTATTTGGTTAGTCACTGCACATGCACAATTTATTTATTATTGATATTTAATGAACATAAAAATGAAACTGGTGGTATACCAATGATGTTCATAATATTAGCATAATAATCTTAATTATTGTTATCAAATATCATAAAATGTTTTCCTCTTGACTCGCCAAATTTGATAGGTCCAAAAGCTTATCTAGTCCAATGTTAATATTTTCTGATTCTAATTTGTAATCTATTAATATTATTTTTAAAAGAAAAAAATCATGATTTTTTATGCTAATAAATAGCAAAGCAATACTAATGCTTCGCCAAAAGGTATGTATACATACTCTCGAGAAAATTTTCACATGCAATTAAATGCTATGCACATCTATGGCAGATGTCTATGCATACATGTGGTAGATGGAGAGGTTCAGCCTCCTTTCCTTTCTAGGGAGTTCTAACAATATTTACATTTGGTTGTAGCAAAACCAGCAGAGCGGTCGAGTAGGAGGCTTTGCCCACGGCTCCAGCTCACAATCTTGTATTTATGTTATTTATTAGCACTAGTTTCCTTCTTATTATATATTCTCTTATATAAAGCTAATTAGTTTTGAGCCCGTGCATTATCGGGTTCTAGATCATATAATTTATTATTTTATAAAATTAATTATTTAATTTGATAATAAATAAGAAATAATTATAAAATTAGTGTTGATAAACAATATATGACATTTTTCGATGAAAGACAATGAGTATAAAACTATCATAATAATTATAGAAACTACCATGATAATAAACACTTACTTTTTCTTGGAAATAATTAACTGTAGAAAATGAGGGGCCCTAACATATCTAGTCATGCTACATTAGGATCGTAAAAGAAAAACTACCATGATAATAAGCATTTACTTTTTTTGTAAATACTTACTTTTGGAAATAATAAGCACTTTCCTTTTTAGGGAATTCTAACGATGCCAGCAAAAATATTTATATTATTTATGACTTGACATTAGTAGAATAGTATTTAAGCTGGCAATAATTTTCTTCTTATTTTATATTTTCCTATATAGAGCTAATAAATTAGGGTTAGGATACCAAAAGAAACGCTACCATGATAATCATATGAAAAATTGTCATAATAATATGCACCTGCTTTTCTTGGAAATAATTATATGAGGGTTGTAAGGTATCTAATCATACTACATCAGCATACCAAAATAAAAATTGCTATAATAATTCTATAAAAACTGTCATGATAATAAATACTTGCTCCTTTTAGAAATAATTACATGACGAAAGTATAGCTTATACGAATGGCAAAAAAAATCTATCAATACAAAGCCTTCACTTTAATATAGATATATTGGATATATTAGATTAGATTGGAAATTGTCTAGATTCCAACCATTATTCGATGAATAAATAAGAGCAAGATGACAAAGATTTCTAGATAATGAGGCTATGATCTTTATTTTATTCAGAGAGAAATAAATAAAAAAAGCAACCAACCTCGGCACAACTGGTTTTGGTTGGCACCACTCTCTACTGGAGAAAGGTCCGAAGTCCATGCTTGGTTGTATCACCACCACATTCCTAACGCAAAAGGAAAACAAAAAGACAAGCAATGGAGAAGTAGCTATGGATTTTCCTCTCTTGTAGCTAATAGCTAGCTTGCTCAAACCCAAAAAGAGATCGAGGTAGGAAAATATTTTGCGCACCATGGACGGTGCGCAACCGTAGTGGTGATTGGCTCATGGAGTCAAAAAAAATTTTTTTTTTCTCATGCGTCATGCTCTGGCTCTGTGCAGATGATGGGCAAAGTATTTCCCTCGAGGATTAGATGCCAGAACGAGGTATGAATGGCAGTTCTACAGGCCGATAGGCCATGGTATGGGGTGCAATGGAGGCCCAGTTGACAGGCCCAATATGCCGAACCCGTTTAGCCTATTCACGCTAATCCTCAAATAAAACCTACCAAAGTGGCAATAATATTTGGGTCCCGACCCCGATCTTTCGAACCTGACCCAAACTAGGCCTTATTGGTCTAACCAGTCTAGACCAAGTGATGTTAACCATGCCTAATAAGGCATATACGTGATGTCTGTCATCTTAATTAGATTCAATTATCACAAAAGAAAGCTCAAATTTTAAATCGCACATACTAATGAGATTTTGGTATCTCAACTGTTGATTGAGGGGCAATAAAAATTAGAAGCACGAGAAATTGCTCTCCTTTTATTTGACATGGAACAGAAGAAAATCAAAGAAAATGGGAGTGCAAGAAGCTTTGATGTTTGAACCATTCGTATATTTTTAAAGAGCATGCCGAATATCAAAATAATAGCAGAGGAAAAAATTTATCAAAAGTATAGAAGAAAAAAAAAAAGATAATTACGTACATGGTCCATGGAGTACATTTTTCTTCTTCTTCCATCAACGACATATGACAGATAAAAAGTTTGACTAGCCAAATTTTTTTTGTGCACATTAACTAATAAACTTTAATGACTTTTGAGAAGAAACTTATCTCCATCTATATTGTTAATAAGGGCACAAACTAAGACTCGATAGAGAAACTCCATTATTAATATACACTAATATCATTAACAGAGGGCCCGTACAATATGCGAGATATAGATTTTTTTTTTTTCTATAATTCTTGAAATATAGTATGAGAATTTAATAAATTATAATATATAGAATGTTTCAATAGTCAATTTTGTATTAATGGACATTTATACGATGGACTTTCATTGATAGCATGGATACTATTCAACCTCCTCAAAGCACATGCCATGCCTTGATGCATACAACTACGATGCTCAAATGCAACTCGAAGTACGTACGATTCATGCACCGTGCCAACCAACGCACCCGCACTATTCTCACCAACCAGCAAAGATGGGTAGCATCAACCTTAATTAATAATATACAAGTACTAGTGCATGTGTTTTCCACAAAAATGACGTACCAATTGTGTCAAGTCAAGAGAAACGGTCGAGAGGCTTCTTTCCGGTGGGGATTTTTTTTCTGGACATGTTTTATATATGCTAAGTTTCTGCCTCTCTCATTCTCGCCAGAGATTACGTGGAGTCTTAACAAATTATTGTGTAATTGGTCCAAAAGCATGCACTTCTTAACAAAATTCTCTAAAATCAAAGATATATATGATAGAAAAGGTTCGATGATGTTCTCCGACAAACAAGTTACCATAATCTTTTCCCCTAGAGATTAATCTAAGTCCTTTGTATCGTAAATTAATTTGTTTCTGAAGATTAAAACGTGGATAAAATCTATTGGGATAAGGTGGAGTCTAACGCCCACGGGTTCCATGAAGTTTCTGCTCGTTGGGAGCCAGCGTCCAAGCGCGTCTACGTCTTCTAACTTTCAATGGTTTAGCAGTTAGCTTGTTTTCGGCCAGGCAATTAGAGTCCGAGAAATTCTTTGTGCACGCAATAACATTGCACCATTCCTATTCATTGGTCAATATAGTTATCATTTTTTAACATATTTAAAATTTTAAATGATGAAAATATTTTTTTTTGAAAAATTATGACATCCCTTCATAAAAATTATGACATCAATGTAGAAAATATAGCATTTTATTCGAGGATGTCATAATTTTATTTTATTCGAAGGTGTCATAATTTTTATAAAAAGATGTTATAATTTTAAGAATAAGCGTCATAATACTTTTTTCATATATATTTATTATCTTTTTTCTGCATGCTGTATTATGACATTCTTTTTTAAAAATCATGACATCCATTCATAAAAATTATGATATTTTCGAATAAAATACTATATTTTCTACAAAAATGTCATAATTTTTGTGAAGAAATATCATTAATTTTAAAAAAAATATTTTTATCATTCAAAATTTTTAATTTTGGAGGTATTAAATGTATGTTAAAAAATGATGGCTATGTGGACCAATAGAAAAAAATAGTATAATATTATTGCAATGCATGCGGTGCATAAAAAATTTTTGTTTAGAGTTGATGTACCGTCGAGCTAAGATGTAGCTGTTTTTGGGCTTGTGGCTCAACATCCTGAGACGACCCATATTATCCATTTGGTGTGATGAAGCTAGGTTTTATCCTCAAACTCCAACACCTTTGTTTTTAAAAATTAATAATCAAGCCAAACTCAAGGTGCCATGAGTAATGGCTGGAAAGGCCTAGCAAGATTTTTAAGATGTTTCAAAACCTTAACATTAACTTTTATTACTATATTATAATTTTATAATTTATAATTTATAATTAAAATATATTTATATTTATAGATTATATAATTTTAATATTATAATATGAAAATATTAATTTTAGATAAATTTAATTGAGTTAAGCCAAAGCTTTAGGTTAGCTTGTTTTAATAATTATGCATGCTGAATTTCGAGTTGATTTTAGGCTGCTCATAAATAACTTCTTTGTTTGATAGAAATAGTGGTGATAGAGGTTGGTGTTGCTGCTCTTAGTTCGATCTTATTTAAAATTAAAAATTTAAATCATAACGATCCAGAATCTCATCCTAAATGATTAGTTAGGAGATATTATTTAAATTTTTTAATAATATACAAGATATTTCTAATAAATAAATTAAATATATGCTCGCACGATCCATACATATTCTTTTCATTTAAATCTTGTAATGGAGTCCACTCAAAGTACTTTAGGGGGTTGGGAATCACCAAGCTGAAAATCTTCAATTAATGTCTCTTGATAAAAAGATGGTGGCATTCATGCACAGACCATACAAGCAGCTTGGATTCATTCCATAGCACGTATGCCTTTGATTGAGAATTAATATGAATCTCCGAGAATTCTTCAATCAAAGTTCCAGGTTCGAGATGGGCTACGGCACGATAATCTCTTTTTGGAAGGATCAATGGTTAGCGAATTCCCCACTTAAAGATCTCTTTCCATAACCGTATATACTCGTGAGGGAACCGGGCATCTCAATAGCAAACTTTTGCAACAATGGTGACGAGAGAATGTCTCTCTCTTCAGAAATACTTTGAGCCGACTCATTGAAGCTAGGCTCGCTCAGCGCATAAACCATCTTACTGAGGTCAATTTAACAAGCAATCCAGACAAGCCAATTTCTTAACTAACGGT
The DNA here is from genome assembly GCA_006176705.1 of Cocos nucifera. Lineage (NCBI taxonomy): Eukaryota > Viridiplantae > Streptophyta > Magnoliopsida > Arecales > Arecaceae > Cocos > Cocos nucifera. The sequence goes on along the minus strand of QRFJ01000070.1, from coordinate 1,018,887 downwards.
TGCTATAACTAGCTTACTCATGGAGGAATAACATCCTACCTCTCCACTATAATCTGGGCTACATCTCTCCCAACCAAAGTAAAAATTTCTCCACTAAATCTGTTTTCCAATTTCTACTCTACCGTCAACTTTTTCAATCCCAATGCTAAAAAAAATAGGAATTAGCAACGGATACATTCACAAAAAAAAAAAAAAAAAAAAAAAAAAACTTCCAATCTCATCTTTTTTTTTCAGCTATTTTCATGCTTGAACGTCCGAACCTTTTCATGTATATATAGGCCAAAGGATGGAAAAAAATTGATAAAACAATTTATGCTATGCCATCATATTTTTTTCTGCAAATTTTATCGCTCCAATTAAAGACTTCGAGATTTCTTTTCTTGACCATATATCCTATAATTAAAAAAAAAGACATGCAACAGAAAAAACTTCTCTTCCATGTTGTATCATCAATGGGTGTGTATCTTTCTCCTCCGTGTAAGTCATCTTTTTGATCTTTTACCGTCCTTTCCATCTTTCTTTCTTTGGAGTGCACTCTATTAGCAGCAAAAAAACCTCAACGCCATCCCCTACTTGGACTGCCACATGGCATGCAGAGAACACTGGAGGTCTGAAGCTAAAAAGCAAAAGAAAAAGAAAAACTCGACATATGGCGCTTTAGGAGACCACCGACTTATGCGTTAATGTATAGGTATATATTATTAGAGGTGTTATATCTCTTGTATAAGTAAAATTACTAATGCAGCATAAGCGAAGAATTTTTTAATCTAATTTTCTATTTCTTACGTATTGATCTTCCAAGCATACTGTTGTTGATCAAATCATCCTTTCTTTCTTTTCCTATGCTACCTCAATTTCATTGCTAAACTAGCATATGACCTGCACAATCAAGATGCAATTTATATTTTTTTTCTAACAATTTTGAAAGTCAATCATTATTATATTATATTAATAAAATATACATGATCGATAGTTTCTCTAATATTATTTTTTTATTATTAAAAATTAAAAAAAAATATTATAAGAAATCTTTATGTTATTGCGTTAGTTCCATAGCATTAATGTGAATTTGGTAATTATGCTATTTTCTCATAATTGCACTAATGTCTATGATTAAGGATTGAATAACGTAGATATAATATTTCTAAACATGATTAAATTATATCGCTCACTCGTAATTGATTGCATTCCTATTCTTCAATTGCTCAAACCTCGTTGTCATCCACCCGACAGGCACCATTTTTTACAATTTTTTAGAAAGTAAAAACATTATAAAATTGAAGAAGTGAAGTTTATTAAAACAATAGGTGGATAATCTCCCTTCCTTCTCATATATAATCCTGATCCATAGGAGGGAAACTGATTTAGGATCTTGTTGCGGCCAATCTACCTGCAATGCTGAGCGACCTACAAAAATAGTTCACACCGACTGGAATCGGCTCCGATAAAAACCCTCCGATGCTTAAGTTAGAGGAATGAACTAGTCGAACAAGAAAGTAAAAATAAAAAAAAGGAGTTTGCTCTTGGCCTCCCCTCCTCGACTGGCCAGATTATCTTTCTTTTATAGGTATCGAAGTGATAACTGCCCGATACATGGGTTCCTTTTTTTCTGGAGTAGTGTGATCATGGGTAAGTAGTTAAAATCACCCACTAATCATCGTAGCCCGCTCTTTCTGGGAGTGATTTTGAAAGGCCGATCGGGAGTCGGATAGATTGTTTGGAAAGCTCCCATCGGCCGATCGATTAATTTAAGATCGATCAATCATCGGTTGGTTGGTTGACTTTATGCCGATCGATCGACTGATGTTGGGCCGATCGATTGTCGGTCAGTCAGAAGATTTGAGATCGAACAATAATCGATCGGATGACTTCGAGAAAGAGAGATTGATAGCTGTTCAGATAATTTTCGATCAATGGTTAGTTGGTTTTATTGAACTGCGTGCCCATCAGATGGCAATGCGTTGACTTCTCCGTTGTTGTGTTGATGGGCATCCGTCGGAGATCGATAATTAGTTGGTTGCAATGCTAGTGAGTCGGATAGAGGAGTAACATCTCCCAACAGTTGCCCTCCATGCTTAAGTCTGGTGCAATGATTTCTCATTTTATCTTGATGCACCGAATGCAAGGGGTTGGCACATGGCTCCATCTTGAATTTTGTTCTGTCGCCTGCCATTAATGATTTTTGTGACATTTGATAAAGCTGCCATCGAATGCTTCGGAGATCTCAATGGTCACCATCAATAGTCTCACGGCTTAAGGGATTTGATGTTTGGCCAGTTTTTGGGTAACACGTGTCAGCATCTGGTGAGGCTTCCATGTATCTCAATCGTCGGTGGGTCCTATATATACTGAACCCCCTTGAAGGTTTTTTTCTGTTGCTTTCAACAGCTGTAACTTTTGAAAAGTTTGATTATTTTCTCGTCTTTTAGTTTTTCGAGGTTCGAATTTTTTCTTTGGCATCTTTTCATTTCTTTTATTTCGCTTTGTCGAGCCATTTACATAGCCAGTACTCGTAGTAGTTCGTCGCATGGTCCCATAGCCGAAACATCTACGCTGAGTATATCAATTATGGAACAGCTTCAAGATTAGTATCAGATCCCCAAGGATTTTCGACTGTTGGTTCTCGATCTCGACGGTCAGGTGAACTCACCTCCATCAGATTTTATAGTCTTTTATTTAGAAAACCTTAGGTCGGGACTTAGGTTCCTTGTCCCGTAGTTTCTTCGGAATGTCTTTAACTATTATCGGGTATGTCTGGCCCAATTAGCGCTGAATTTCATTCGACTTTTGATAATTTTTGCCCTTCTATATTGGCTAATTTCGATGATCCCTCATCTTTTTTTGTTTAGACCTTTTTTTACTCTTCGACCCCATCCGAAGGCCGACGGATGGTGGTTCTTCGCCCCGAGTAGGAGGCTTTTTTTTATCACCAATCTTCCATCGTCCATCTATGATTGGAAGAACCAGTTCTTCTTTGTTTCTTCTTCTGCCTCTTGGGAGTTTTCGTTGGTGTGGGGGGAACCGAATATCCTTTCGAATGAAAACAATCGGATGGACCCGGCTAATCGAAAGGATTTTCTTAGGTTGAAATATATGAAAGTCACCCCACAAAAGTATTTAATTACTGAAGCTGCCTTGTACGATACCGAACTTGGTCTGACGCCGTCCGTAGGTACATATTGTGTCCGTAGCTTTGAATTCTCTTTCCTTCAATCGACTTTCGATATTAAGCTGATTTGTTATTTGGTCATATAGGGATGCATCTTCCTCTAGCAATTTCTGCAAAGAAAGTTTGCTAATTTGCTACTCAAAAGAGAATAGCACTTGGTGCTAGTTCATCGCACGCATCAAAGAAGAATTGATCGGCTGGCCCTTCGGTCATCCTTGATTTTGCTGATGTACCACCGATAGCACCTCCCATCCTTGCTCTGCATGCTCCGGTGGCTGCTACATTTTTTGAAGCCCCTCCGACCATCACACGATCAGAGGAAGATGTCGTTATTATCGACATGCCGGCTACTGCTCCTATGTTGGAAGCTTAGTCGATTGTTGTTGCTTCCATTCCGCGATCAACTTTGGTCCGTCGGGGGGGCGCACCATCCCCTTTCACATTTGAGAGTATGTCGGCGCCATCCGAACAATCGTTTGCCAAAGAAAAAGGGAAAGCATCGGCTTCTTCTGCACCGGTTGGAAGCAACAGTTCTAGCCATGGGTATACGGACTCTGAACGAATTGATGTTTAGGTTCCAGAAGGTGGGTCGGCTCTTTCTGATCCTCAGCTGGCAAGAAACTTGGTTCGCACTATTCTTCTTCCAACTGATCGGGAGGCCAGAAAGAGTCAGACTTTAGCAGAATTGTTCGGCTCATTTTACCCGACTTTGATTGGGGTAAGTAGATCATTTATTTCATGTCTTCTTTTTTTTTGACTAATTTTCTTTATTTTCTTTGAACAGTGGGCTCACAATATGGCGAACTTGAGTCGGCCTATCGCAAGATGGCTGATCTTTGGCGTGCGTGTTTCGACTCTATGTCGGCTGCAAGCGCTGAACATGACTCGATGGTCCGTTGATTGGAATGGTTGCAGATGGATGCCGTCACTCGAGAGAATGCTCTATCCGATGAAGTCTCTCGTCTCAGGGTCGGGCTTGGGTCGGCTAGGTCCAAACTTGAGTCGGTCCTGTCTAATCTCAAGTCAGCTTAGGAGGAGGTAAAGGCCTAGAAAAGCTGCACGAGAAAGAAGAAACGCGCGGTGGAAAACTTGAAGAAAGACCATGATAATTGGGCCAAAGAGGTGGAGGATTTTCATCGAAAATGGCAATCTGCCGACGGAGAGGCATCTTCGACCATGGCGGAGATCCAAGTTCTGTGGGAGGACCTTAGTCGGGCAAAAGAGATGGGTGTCGAGAAATTTAAGGCCTCATCCGACTTGAAGATCCTGATCCTTCAAGAAAGTGAAGCTTCCTATTGGATCAGATTTGACGATGGTCGAGATGCTGTTTAGCAGCTCTTTCCTGATCTAGACCTCAGCAGCATCATCGTCCCCGGTGCTGAAGAAAAGGAAGAGGGAGGAGACGATGGATCGCCTGCAGGTCTAACAAACGAAGATCTTCTCGCTATTGCTTTAGTTTCGATTGAGTCAGTTGTTGCTGTACCTCCTGAAGATATGTCGAAGCTTCAACCGATCTTAGAAGCTCCATCGAAGGGCTAAGGGACTGCTCTGGCTGATATCGCCCAGTCGATGGATGCTGCACTGATGATCGAAACTAAAACTGGTCCCGATCATCCTTCGAAGCGGGTGGTCGTCGAATAAGCTTATACCTTTGTTTGTGTTTTGGAACTTGTAGTTCAACATTTTGTAAGGACTAAGGGTCTATGTGTAACTTTTCACAGTAATAAAAATTTTATTTACCTTCTGTTATGCAAACTTGTATTCCATTATAATTGCGAATATTTTGACTAAGAAATTATTGACCGTTCTTCTGTCGGTTTTATTTAACTAACCATCGGCTGGCTTTTAAACTGACTTAAAGTTAGATTTTAACTAGTTAAAACTTAGTCATTCGCTAAGATATTCATAGGTTGGGGACAAGCCAACCCTGAGTCAGTTTTATTTTTTTTTTAATCAACTTTTAGTCAATTTTTACCAACTCATATTGAATCGAAGTGCTTGGTAATCGGGTATAAGCCGACCATGGATCGATTTCTAACCAAACTTTAATCGATTTTTTACCATCTGACACTTGATCAATTCGTAGGAGCGTATGACAATTGGGTGTGAGCCAAACGTCTTTCGATTCGGCCATGGCCAAATCGGTTAGGATTATGTTCTTTACTAGTAGGGGCAAACCAACTAATTCATAACCAAAAATTTCATGCTTTGTAAGGAAGTTATGCATCGACATCATTCATTGGTCAACCAATTGATTGGCCATTTTGTTGTAGGAAGTCGATCATGCTGTCTGTTTGAGATATCCGATCGAAGGTTGTCGAGGCATTGATTGTCAATCATCCTTTATCGATCGGTTGTTAAACTTTGTTGAGCGAAAGAATGCCGATAGTTCATCGGTTATATTGTTTGACTAGCAGATAATTGATCGGATTGTCCTTTCTTGCTTTTGAGTTTTTTCTAGTTCTCGTCTGGTCAATTCATCTAATTTTCAACCAACTAATACGTCGGTCAATCGATCGTTGATCATGAGAAAAACATCTTTGCAGAGGACTTTATAAAAAAATTTTACTTTTCATATTTGTTCAAAGTATATGGAGTTGTTCTCATTGATAGTATACTTTAAGATTATCAGCATTCCACGTTCGGAGGATTTCAACTCCATCGAGTGTTTTGAGTCGATATGCTCCAGTTTAAACGATTTCTGTCACTTGGTAGGATCCTTTCCAATTTGAGGATAGCTTTTCTTGATCTAGTGGCTTGGATACTTCCATCTTCCACAAGATTAGGTCTTCCAGGCGAATCTCTTTTGATTTAATCCTTCTATTGTAGTATCTTACGATTCGCTGTTGGTAAGTAGGCATTCTGAGTTATGCCTATTGCCGAACTTCAGATAATAGATCTAGGTCGGTCCTTCGACGATCCGAATTACTTAATTCATCATACTTTTTCATTCTCATCGATGGTAGTCCAACTTCCATAGGTATTACTACTTCAGTTTCGTACGACAGGTTAAAGAAAGATTCGCCAGACAGGTTAAAGAAAGATTCGCCAGTCGGGACTCGTAGAGTGGTTTGGTATGCCCATAATACCGAAGATAATTCTTCCATCCAAAGACCTTTGGCCTCGTTGAGTCGGGTTTTTAAACCATGAAGGATTGTTCGATTCGTAACTTCTACTTCTCCATTTGACTATGGATGACCGACAGACGTTAGCTTGTGCGCGATGTGGTACGTCATGCAGAAGTCTTTGAATTTTTGATTATCAAATTATCGACCATTATCAGTTATAATTGTATGTGGAAGTCCAAATCTATAGATGATATATTTTTGAATGAAATCCTCCATTTTACTTTCGGTAATTTGCGCCAAAGGTTTAGCTTCAACCCATTTTGTAAAATAATCAATGGCGATAACTAAAAATTTTCTCTGATCAGACGTCGGAGGAAAAGGATCAAGTATGTCGATCTCCCATTGTGCAAACGACCATGGGACCACGATCGATGTTAGTTGTGTCGCCGACTAGCGTTGGATATTTGTATACCTTTGGCATGACTCATATTTTTGGACGAATTTAGCTATATTTTTCCGAATTATTGGCCACTAATATCCTTATCGAAGGATCTTATAGGCAAGAAACTTGCCCTGCAAGTGGTTCCCATAGATTTCTTCGTGGACTTCACGAAGTGCGTAGTCAACATCGGAAGGTCCTAAGCACTTCAACAATGGAAGGAAGAAAGACTGCTTGTAGAGTCGTCCATCCATCATAACATATTGTGAAGCCGTCCATCTTAAATATTTTGCTTCAGATGGATTGTTGGGTAGGATCCCTTCGATCAGGCACTTGATGATTGGATCCATCCAACTCGGCTTGTCATTGATTTGTAATATCTCTTCCGCCCTTTCGACACTTGGTATGTCGAGGTATTCAATGTAGGTTCGGTCAAGCTCGTTAGGAGTGGTGACGGCGAGTCGGGAGAGTGCATTAGCCTGAGCATTCTCTGCTCTAGGGATGTATGTGATGTCGAACTATTTGAAGATAGGAGTTTGATCTTGACTTTCTTCAAATACTTTTGCATTGTCAGATTGTGAGTCTCGAAGTCGTCTTTAACTTATCCTATGATGAGTTGAGAGTCGGTGAATATTTTTAGTTCTTCAACACCAAGCTCTCTAGTGATTTTCAAGCTAGCCAAAAGAGCTTCATACTTGGCTTGATTGTTTGAGGCTTTAAAATTAAATCGGAGGGCGTATTCAGTGACTATTCCATCGGCATTTGCCAAAATGAATCCCGCACCACTTTCGAGAGCATTCGACGCTCCATCGACATGTAACACCCAAGCTGACTTATGATCAATTTTAGGGGTGTTTCTTGCCAACTTGTTAGTTGTTTCCGCTTGATCGGGCTTGCCTTCCGAAATGGTACATTCATTGATGAAATCAATCAAAATCTAAGCTTTCATCGATGGACGAGGACGATATTGGATGTCGAATTCACTAAGCTTTATCATCCATTTTGCCATTTTGTCTGAGGTATCTGATTGATGCAAAATCGACTTTAGAGGTTGGTCGGTTAAAACATGCACTGTGTGGGCTTGGAAGTAGGGACGAAATCGTTGTGTTGAAATAATCAAGGCATAGATCATCTTCTTCGCCCTTGAATATCGGGTTTCAGCATTATGGAGTACTTTGCTTGTATAGTATATAGGGTGCTACACCCGACTTTCATCTTCTCTGATCAAAATCGAACTAACAGCTTCGCTAGACGTGGCTAGGTATAAGTATAGAGGTTCTCCTTCCACCAACTTGACGAGCAATGTAGGAGTCATCAGGTATTTCTTCAGATCTTCAAAGGATCGTCGACATTCGTCAGTCCACGAAAAATTTTTAGTCTATCATAAAGTTTTAAAGAAAGGAAGGTCTCTTTTGATGAACTTAGAGATAAATCGACTGAGCACGGTGATTTTTTCATTGAGCTGTTGCACCTCTTTCTTTGAAGTTGGATGCTTCATGTCAATGATCGCCTTTACTTTCTCGAGATTTTTCTCAATTCTTCGATGCGAAATAAGAAAACCAAAAAAATTTTCGGCTGTCACTCCGAAGGCACATTTGGTCGGATTTAGTTTTATCCAGTATCATCGGAGGGTGTCGAAAGCCTCTTCTAAGTCTCGGATATGGTCTTACCTTTGAGTGCTTTTTACCAGTATATCGTCGATATATACTTCTCTATTTTGCCCAATTTGTGGCTTAAAAATTTTATTTACCAACCGCTGGTAGGTTGTTCCTGCATTTTTAAGTTCGAATGGCATAACTTTATAGCAATAAATCCTTTTGTTTGTGATGAAGGCAGTATATTCTTCATCTTCAGATGCCATTCGGATCTGATTATAGCCTGCAAAAGCATCCATGAAGCTCAAAAGCTGATATCCCAATATTGCATCGATCAGTTGATCGATCTTCAGGAGTGAAAAACTATCCTTCCGGCATACCTTATTTAGGTTGGTATAGTCGATACAAATGCACCATTTTTCGTTGGCTTTTCTCACCATGACAACATTGGCAAGCCGATCGAGGTAATGGGTTTTTCTAATAAAGTCCGTCGCGAGGAGTTTGTCTACCTCTTCGTCGATGACCTTTTGTCGCTCAAGAGTGAATGGTCATTTTTTTATCTTACCAGCTTGATGTTTGGGTTAACATTCAATCGGTGAGTAATTATTTTTAAAGATATGCCCGGCATGTTGATTGCCGACCAAGCGAATATATCAGCATTGGCCCTTAGCAACCGAACCAGCTATTCATGCTCCATCGCCTGAAGGTATGACCCGATCAGTATGGCCTTAGTCAGGTCGCTCTCTTACAGCGGGATGGAGATTAACCATTCGATCGGTTCACCTTGCCTTTCATCTTCCCACTGATCAAGTCTATCCAATGGTGAAGAGCCTACCGGCTTATTTTCCTTTGCAGTAATTGCGAGGCAACGTCGAGCGATTTGTTGGTTGCCCCGCATCTCTTCAACTTCGGCATTGGTCGAAAATTAGACCAGTAAATGATATGTCGATACTATCACCTTAAGAGCATTGAGTCCTGATCGTCCAAGTATAATGTTATATGTCGATGGGACTCTAACGACCATGAAAGTTAAGATTATAGTGCTTTGTTGAGGTTCTACCTTCACGATCAACGGAAGATCTATTTCTCTCTCAACATCAATGGCATCTCCTGTAAATCTGATTAGAGGGATAGGAACTCTTCGGAGGCGTTCCATCGATAATTTCATTTAGAAAAAAGCAGAGTAAAATAAAATATTGGTTGAACTTTCATTATCGATGAGGATTCTCCTTACATCATAGTTTGCTATCGTCACTGAGACAATGACAATATTATCATGGAGAGTTTGAACCCCCCTTACATCACCATTCGAAAAAGAAATAAGTTCATCGGACCATCATTTCTTGGCCGATCCTTCTTCGGATGTTGCCGCCCCGACTTTTGATCGATTAGAAATCATGTTGATCACCCCAGCAGTTGGTTGATTTTGTTGAACCTCTTCTGATGCTGGTGGCTGATCATCATGGGACTGAGTTGGATGATCTAGCTGGTATTTGGCAAGAAATCCCCATCGAATGATACCTTCAATCCCATCTTTTAATTGGAAGCACTGTTCGGTGTTGTAGCCATAGTCGCGATGAAATCGATAGTATTTTCTTTTGTCCTTCCCTCGATTTTTTATTGGTGGGGGTTGGCGAATGTAATTCTTCCCCTTCAATCTCCATCAAGATTTATGCACGCAGTGTGGTAAGGGGAGTATAAGTATCGTACCAACTTTTTATGTTAGTCGATATCGAATTCAGTCGGGAGAAGACTGTTTCTCTATTTGAAGCCGTCTGATTTAGCCTAGCAGGAACGTCATTCTTCCATTATTTTTTCTTCTTCTGATCTTTTTCGTTCGATTGGCCCTGGCTAGAAGCGCCTTCTTCTACACGTAGATACTTATCTGCGCACTCCAAGAGCCTAGCATAGGTCCAGGGTTGGTTCTTATCCAGCGAATAAGTGAATCGAGAGTCCCGCAGACCCTATTTCATGGCTGAGATGGCCACATTTTCATTGAGATTTTGGACCTCGAGCATGGTAGTGTTAAAACGGACCACGAAGGCCCGAAGAATCTCTCCCTCTCCTTGTTTGATCGAGAAGAGGGTATCTAAAGTTTGTGGCATCCTCCTGCTAGTACTGAAGTGAGCCATGAATGTCTTCAAGCTGCTCGAAAGAGTTGATGCTTTTTGACTGAAGCCCGGAGTACCAAGCTTGAGCTGCTTTTCGAAGAGTGGCTGAAAAGCCTATGCACATGAGGGCGTCATCCATCCCTTGAATTATCATGAGAGCCTTATAACTCTGGAGATGATCAACTGGGTCGGTGGAGCTATCATACGACTCCACTTACAGCATCTTGAATCATGATAGAATTGATTCCTTCAAGATGCACGAGGAGAAAGGAGGGGCAGTCTGGACACGGAGACCGTCGGAGGACCCTCCCATTATGTCCTTCTGGATCCGAGCCAGCCAACGATTGATTTCTTTGAGCTTTTGCTCATAATCATCGAATCGTTATCGGCGAGATGTCCCTGACGTCGATCCTCCTGAAGAACTAGTGGAAGATGAGGTGGTCGAGTTTCGAGGATGTTTCCCCTTGTGCTGAATCCGATTAGCAGATGGAAAAATGAAATGTTGTGATCGACAGATATCTCTTCATGAATGGCGAGGAGATAGGGTTTCCATCCGACGAGAATGTTGAGATGGTCGTTTCGATGAAGGAGTGGTCGAGTGTCTTGAGATGTGGCAACTGTGCCTAGATGGTATAGTTTTCATCGTTGGACCTTCCGCTGCTGCATGCAGTTGCTGTTGGAGGCTGTGAACAGCTTCCATCAGCATTCAAACCTACTATGTCAATGCAGGCAGTTGTTGAGCTTGCATGTTCGTCGTGACTGTTGGATGCGAAGAGCTTGGTTCCGCTACTAATGACGATGGAGGGGGAGTGTTTCTCACCGGAATGATTGGCTGGCGAAGTAGGATGGGTTTTGAGCACAAGTCTTTGTCATTTAGAAAGTTTTTGATTCTTGATCTCCTGCCTCTACCTAGCACACCAATCTGTTGTGGTCAATCTACCTATGCCTGTGGTTGAATACCGAGGGACCTGTAAGAAAAGTCTACACTGACCAAAGTTGGCTCCGGCAGAGATCCTCCGATGCTTGAGTTAGAGGGATGAACTGGTCAAATAAGAAAGTAAAAATAAGAAAAAGGAGTTTGCTCTTGGCCTCCCCTCCTCGATTGGCCAGATTATCTTTCTTTTATAGGTATCGAAGTGATAATTGCCTAACACGTAGGTCCCTCTTTTTTTGTAGTGTGATCGTGGGTAAGTAGTTAAAACCATCCACTAATCATCGTGGTCCGCTCTTTTCGGAGGCAATTTTGAAAGGCTGATCGGGAGTTGGATAGGTTGTTTAGAAAGCTCCCATCGGTTGATCGGTTAATTTAAGGCCGACCAATCATCGATTGGTTAGCTGACTTTATGTTGATCGATCGACTGATGTTGGACCGATCGATCATCGGTCGGTCAGAAGACTTGAAATCGAATAATAATCAATCGGATGACTTCGAGAAAGAGCGATTGACAGTTGTTCAGATAATTTTCGATCGATGGTTAGTCAATTTTGTCGAACTGCACGTCCATCGGATGATAATGCATCGGCTTCTTCATTGTTGTGTTGGTGGGTGTTGGCAATAAATCCCGCTCCCGCCGAAGTCTAATTCGATGCTTAGCCTAATGCAACCAGTAGTCACAGAAGAGCTTCAGCAGACAAGCTCCTACTGAACTCCCCAGCGGCCGAGCTTCTTCTAACCTGTTCAGCCGGCCGAACTACTTAGTTGCCGAGCTCCTTCTGACTCTCCAGCCGTCGAGCTTCTTCGGACTCCCAACGTCAGGACCGAACCCGTTCAGCCAGCCGAGTTACTTAGCGGTCGAGCTCCATGGACCCCAACAGCCGGGCTCTAGCCGAACTCAACCGCTAAGCTTCAGTCAGACCCCCGCAAGAGCCGAACTCTCTCCGCATCGTTACAGCCAGGCACCTATGGGAGCCAAACTCCCTCCAAGCTTCCTCTCCGATCGAATTTCTTCGGAAGTCGAACTCATCCCAGACACCCTTCGGACGGACTTCTTCAGAAGCCGGACTCCTCCCTAACACCTCCTTCGATCGATCGAGCTCCTACCGAACTCTCAAGTGTCCAAGCCTCAGCCCAAGCCCAACAGCCGGCCGAACCCCAGACGGCCGAGCTTCGACTTCTCAGCAGCCGAACTCTTCTGCGGACGAGCCTTAGCTGCATACCTCTTGCCAGACGCCTATGGGAGCCGAACTCCCTCCTATCTTCCTCTTCAGGAGCCCGAACTCCTCCGAAATGGGCACACGACGAAGGCCTTCAACCTTTATTTGATTGGCTCTGCAGCCATCACCATCAGTCCACCGCAAGCTCTGCAACCATCACCATCAGTCAGTACCATCGTCAAGCAATGACGATCCGCTACTCCAGGCGGCGATGGCTGTCACCCTCAATCCGCCGCACACGGCACCATCCTCGGAGACTGACTCCGCCGAACCTCGAGCGGCCCGCCAGCACGCGGCTGCAGTTGTCACCATCAAGCTCCACTATATAAAGGACCCTCCCGACACGATACTAAGGCTAAGCTCTCTGGACTCTCGACTCTCTAAGCTCTCCTCCACATCTCTAAGCTCCGGAACTCATTCCGAGCACTCCATTACTGTTGGTCCGGAAACTAACTTGACCGTCGGAGGGTCCTGCCGGAGCCACCCCCCACGGCTCCGGACGGGACTTTATTTTGCAGATCCCGACGGCGACTCAAGATCCGACGATGATTTTCTGCGTCAACAGATTGGTGCTAGAAGGAGGGCTCGAACCATCGAGGTTCCTTTATTCTTAAAGGAGTGCTCGACGATGATTTTTCTCTCTCCAGAGATCTCTTCATCTTCACTAGAGCTCCTTCCTGAATAGAAAATGCCTTCAGGAGAGCTTCGACTCGACGATCGACGATCGATGATCGACGTCCTACGCGTTAGATCCATCTGCTCCTATTGTAGCCCCGACAGCCCAGGCTTCATCCGAAGCCACCGCAGATGTAGAGCAGTTCAACCTGTTGGACAGGTTCGTGGCTCCGCTGAGATGATGCAGGCCGAGCAATAACCTCTGGTAGAGACTTTGTCAGCAAATCCATCATGAGGATGCGAGGAACCGACCTCAAGAAAAAGCATTTGGGCATACCAATCGCCCTTAGGAAGGAGAAACGGAGAGCAGAAGCTCTCCCGAAGAAACATGAAGTTCCCCCACGGAGGATTTTATAAGGAGGCGGAACAAAGTTCGACCGCGTCTACGACCTTTCCAGCGCAAGTGAGATCGAACTTCACCTCGAGCTCGCCATCAAGGGGCCCCGACCAAGAGGGTATGAAGTTCACCCAAGAAGGCGGAAAGAAGTTCGGCGTATATGGGGCCGTCGAGCTCGCCGCCGAACTCGCCATCAAGGAGGCCCTGATAGAGGGTGCATGAAGTTCTCCAAGGAGGGTAGAACGAAGCTCCAACACATGCGAGGTCGAACTCTCCCTCGAACTCGCCATCAAGAACCCCCGATAAAAAAAGCCTGAAGTCCTCCCGACGAAAGCTTCACAGAAGGGCGGAGTGAAGTTCGACGCAAGTGAGGCCAAACTCCCCCTTGAGTGCGTCGTCAATGAAACCCCCTACAAAGAATTCGCAGAAGGTGGAGTGAAGTCCGGGCAAAGAAAGTCGAGCCCCCCTCGAGCTCGTCCTCAAGGAAGTCCGGACAAAAGCAGCAGGGAGTTCTCCCACAGAGGGTCTCGCGGAAAAGCGAAATAAAGATTCAGAATAAAGTTCGGTGCAAAGAAGGCCGAACTCCGCCTCAAAACTCATCATCAAGGAAGCCCCGACAAAGGGGCATGAAGTCCTCCCACGGAAGCTTTCGCGGGAAAGCAGAGCGAAGTTCGGCGCAAGTGAGGCTGAACTTCACCTCGAAGCTCGTCATTCAAATGAAGTTCGGCACACGCAAGGCCGAACTCTCCCCTCAAATTTCATCATCGGAATGAAGTTCGGTGCAAGTAAGGCCAAACTCCCGCTCGAGTATGTCACCAAGGAAGCCGCCTACAAAGATTTCACACGATGTGAGACGAAGTTTGGCCGAGCTCACAACTGCCCCAGGGCAAGCGAGGACTCCCTCTCGAGTATGACTCCAAGGAGGCCTCGACGAAGTGGCATAAAGTTCTTCCACAGGTTTTCCAAAGGAACGGAATGAAATTCGACCGCGCTCACAGACTCCCTCCGAAAGCAGACGGGCCCAAACTCCTCGAACTCGCCACCGAGGAAGCCCCGATAGAGGGGCGCAAAGAAGCCCTCCTTCCAGAAGATTCCGTGACTATGCCCCCCTCAACGCTCCTCAAACTCAGATTTTCACCGAAGTGAAGAACCAACTGCCAAGACCAAAAGGGTTACAGTCTCCTCCAAACAAGCACGATCAAAATAAGTACTGCCTCTACCATCGCGACCACGGCCACAACACCGAGGAATGCATCCAGCTCTGAGATGAAATTGAGGAGCTCGTCAGAAAGGGGTGGTTGGATGAATTCCTCCGACACCAGCCTGAAGCAGAAAAAGATCGGCCAAGGGCACTGCCATAGCCAGAGATGGCAAGGAGCTCGACGCTGCCATAGCCAGAGACCGCAATAAGATCGGCCACCTTACAGCATCATCCATATTGCCCCTGGGAGGAGCTTGGTGCATCAGCGATTCGTCGTCTCCCAGTGACAAGAGCTTGCACCAAATTGAGGAGGCCAGCATGAGGAGGTCGTCCACCCCGGGACTTATTGCCGAAGAAACGTGAAGGAACAACATTACCACGATCTTGAAATACAGAATTTGAGAATGCGCTACTAGTAACTTTCTTTCAATAAAATTCTTTCCTTTCGATAATATTATTTCTGGATGCGAAAACTATGCGATGACAGAGAAGAAGCAGTCAATAATTACCGCATTAGGAACAGGAGGAGAACCTCGTCCTAATGCGAGCAACAACCTCAGCTAGAGATAAGATCTCTCCCGAGCGACCGTTGACAACCTCGGCTAGAGATAAGATCTCTCTCGAGCGACCCGTGGACACCCTCGTTAAGAAACAGGACGGAGAACCCATCCTTAACACAATCTGCGT
>QRFJ01000070.1:891709-1002593 GCA_006176705.1 Cocos nucifera | reverse complement strand
GGGGCTAGTGTTGGGGATAAACTCCGCTTCCACCGAAGTCTAATTCGATGCTCAGCCTAACGCAACCAGTAGTCGCAGAAGAGCTTCAGCAGACGAGCTCCTACCAAACTCCCCAGCGGCCGAGCTTCTTCTAACCCATTTAGCCAACCGAACTACTTAGCTGTCGAGTTCCTTCTAACTCCCCAGCCGTCGAGCTTCTTCGGACTCCCAGCGTCAGGACCGAACCCCTTCAGCCGATCGAGTTACTTAGCGGCCGAGCTCCTTAGACCCCAACAGCCGGGCTCTAGCCGAACTCAACCGCTGAGCTTCAGTCAAACCTCCATAAGAGCCGAACTCTCTCCGCATCGTTACAGTCAGGCGCCTGCTGGAGCCAAACTCCCTCCAAGTTTTCTCTCCGACCGAATTTCTTCGAAAGCCGGACTTATCCCAGACACCCTTCGGACGGACTTCTTCAGGAGTCGGACTCCTTCCTGACACCTCCTTCGATCGACCGAGCTCCTACCGAACTCTTCAGTGGCCGAGCCTTAGCCGCATACCTCCAGCCAGACGCCTACGGGAGCCGAACTCCTTCCAAGCTTTTTCTTCAGGAGTTCGAACTCCTCCGAAATGGGCATACGACGAAGGCCTTCAATCCTTCATTCGGCTGGCTCTGCAGCCATCACCATCAGTCCACCGCAAGCTCTGCAGCCATCACCATCAGTCCGCCGCAAGCGATGGCGACCCGCTATCAGATGGTGATGGCTGTCACCATCAACCTATCGCAGATGGCACCTCTCCGAGAGACTGACTCCGCCGAACCTCGAGCGGCCCGCCAGCACACGGCTGCAGCTGTCACCATCAAGCTTCGCTATAAAAGGGACCCTCCAGATACGCTAATCTCTGGACTCTGATATCTAAGCTCTTCTTTTATTCTCTAAGCTCCAAAACTCATTTCCGAGCACTCCATTTCTGTTGGCCAAAGCTGACTTAATCGTCGGAGGGTCCTGCCGGAGCCACCCCCCTACCGACTTTGGATGGGACTTTGTTTTGCAGATCCCCGACGGCGATCTCATCGGCCTCAACTCCGACGGACTCCGACGACGACCAGTTTCTACGTCAACAGTGGGCATCCATCGGAGATCGGTAATCAGTTAGTTGCAATGCTAGTGAGTCGGGTGGAGGAGTAACATCCCCCAACAGATCTCATATTGATAAACAAAAGAATTGGCTTTGGAGATTAAATCCGATCCAATGACAACAAGAGGTAAATTTCTAATTCTTGGAAAAAAAATACAAAAGAGTTCTTATAGAATCATAGATCTTCTTATCATATATGGCAATTTATCATGGAATCCTTTATCCATTATGCCATGATCAATATTCCTATCAAAGCAAAATAAATAGTGCCCCAATCATCATTACAATAAAATCAAAATAAAAGAAGATATTCACATGACATGGTAGGAGGTAGTAGATGATGGTCACCACATGCACCATTTCTCAAATGCCCTATCTAGTTATGCTAAAGATACCAAAAGAAAAACTACCATGATAATTCTATAAGTTAAATATAAGACATGCCATGGCTACAATCTAAAAAAATTTTTAATTATGACTTTTCTCTATTTTAAGTGAGAGAGAGAAACATGATGATTTAGTAGTATTATAAAGTGGTTGTAATGCATCACATTTTTAGGTAAGAAGTTGTAATGCATCATTATAAAATTATATTTTTGAGTAATTTACTTTTAAATAGATTCTAAATAAGCACCTAAAAAGTATTTATAAAATTAAATTTTTGAGTAATTAGCTTCTAATTAAATGAATTGCAAATAAGTTCCTACTTTTTTGGAAATAATTATAGTAAAAGCATAGGCAAAAGAAGAGTTTGCCAATACAAAGTCTCTATTTTAATATATACTAGCTTATAACTCATAACTCGATTTGTGTTGGACTCATTCGTATTCTCACCTATTTGTTCTTGCTTTTCTTTCCGTTAATCTTTTTCTTAAAAAAAAATATATCTATAATGATCAATTTATTTGGTAAGTCACTGTACATACATAATTTTTTTATTATTAATATTCAATGAACATGAAAATAAAACAGATGTTGCAAAATGATGTTCATCATATTAGCGTAATAATCTTAATTATTATTATAAAATATCATAAAATATTTACCTATTGCTCCACCAAATTTGATGAGTTTAAAATCTTATCTAGTCCAATGTTAATATTTTTTAATTATAATTCTTAATCTATTAATGTTAGTTTTAAAAGGAAAAGAATCATGATTTTTTATGCTAATAAATTGCAGTAAATGCTAATCCTTATTTCTTTTCTTATTTCTTCAACTATTCAGGAGATATGGTAAATAAAAAGTTTGAATAGCCAAATTGCTTTTGCACATTAACTAATGAACTTTAATGACTCTTGAGAGGAAACTTATGTCATTAATATCAGTATCCATATCGTGAACGAGAGCACCAACTAGGACTCCATTAATATATACTAATATCATTAGCAGAGGGACTGTACGATATGCAAGATATAGGTTTTTTTTCTATAATTTTTGAAATGTAGCACGACAATTTAATGAATTATAATATATAAAATATTTCAATAGCCAATTTTGTATGGTACATTAAGTAATTGGCATTTATACGATAAATAAAGAGCTTTGCACATTGGGAATATAATAGACTTTGAATGATAGCATGGATATTATTCAACCTCCTCAAAGAACATGCCATGCCTCGATGCATACAACTACGATGGACAAATGCAACTCGAAGTACGTACGATTCATGCACCGTGCCAACCAACCCACCCGCACCATTCTCACCAGCCAGCAAAGATGGGTAGCATCAACCTTAATAATAACTACGACTACTAGTGCATCTGTTTTCCACGAAAATGACGTACAATCGTGCCGAGAAAAACGGTCAAGAACAAGATTAGGCTTCTTTCCACTGGGAATTTTTTTTCCGGACATGTTTTATATATGCTTAGTTTCTGCCTCTCTTATGCTTGACAGAGATTACGTGGAGTCTTATAAACAAATGACAAAATATTATGTAATCGGTCCAGAAACACTACTTCACAAAATTCTCTAAAACCAAAGATATATATGATAGAAAAGGTTCGATGATGTTCTCCGACAAACAAGTCACCATAATCTTTTCCCCTAGAGATTAATCTAAGTCCTTTGTACCGTAAATTAATTTGTTTCTGAAGATTTAAACGTCGATAAAACCCATTGGATAAGGTGGAGCCTAACGTGGCGGATAAGGTCGCAGCTCAGCGGCCAATGTACACCATTTATTTAGAGCATTGCTTTCCCTTGGACATTCAGAAAACAAACCCACTGGTTCCATGAATATTCTGCAAGTTGGGAACCATCGTCCAAGCGCGTCCACGTCGTCTAACTTTCAATGGTTTAGCACTTAGCTCGTTTTCGGCCATGCAATGAAAGGTAGATATTTAGAGTTGATGTATGCTAGCTGTTTAGGAGCTTGTGGGTCAACATATATATATATATATATATATATATATATATATATATATATATATATATATATATATATATATATATATATATATATATATATATATATATATATATATATATATATATATATATATATGACACATGATGTGATTAGAATTGTAAATGAGTCGAGCTGCTTGTGAGCTATTCGAGTTCGACTCGATTCGGTTATTATCAAATTCGAGTCGAGTTCGAGTAGCAGGATACTCGCCTCGAAAGCTCGCAAGCCTATTTAAATATATATATTAATATATATTATTAATAAGATAACGTTCGATTTTGAGCTCAAATATTGTTCGGTTCATATTCGAGTCAAGTCGAGTCGATCTCGAGCTTTACTTATTTTTTATCGAGTCAAGTTCGAGCTCGAAATGTTAAAACTCGGTCGAGCTCGAGTTGAGTTTTGAATTCGAGTATTTTGAATTGAGTCAAGTTCAAGCTTTCAATTATTCGATTCGATTCGGCTCGATTACATTCCTAGACGTGACCAAACAAACACCTTTTTTTTCTAAATTAATAATCAAGCCAAACTCAAGGTGCCATGAGTAAGGAAAGGCATAGCAAGATTTTTTAAGATCTTTCCGAGCTTTCATCTATAGAACATTAACTTTTATTACTATATTATAATTTTATAATTAAGACATTTGTAATTAAAATATATTTTTATTTATAGATTATATAATTTTAATATTATAATATGAAAACATTACTTTTAGATAAAATTCAATTGAGTTAAGCCAGAGCGAACTATGACGGGCTTTAGATTGGTTTGTTTTAATAATTGTGCATGCTGAATTTCAAGTTTATGGAAGGCTGCTCATAAATAACTTTGTTTGATAATTCTAGATATGGAATGGTAGTGATTGAGGTTTGTGTGACAGCTCTTAGTTTGATCTCATTTAAAATTAAATGTTTGAATAGAATGATCCAGGGTATCATCATAAATGACTAGTTGGATACGGGTGGCAATTTTATTTGACTCGTTGGATATCCGATTCGATCCAATCCAAATGGAATGAATTTTATCCGATCTGATTGAAACTCGGGATGGATATGGGTTCTTAAAAAAAATATCCAAAGTAGATTGAAATCAAATATGAATAATGATATGCTGCGATCCAAATCCAATTCAAGATAACCTTAATACATATCCTTCATTCAAATTTATGATTATTTTATATAATTTATATATATCCAACTCGATCCAATTCGATTCGCATCTTTATTTGATCCGACCTAACTCGACTCGAGGTAGGCATGGAGCGGATATGAGTATGGAATTTTTTACTTTCGGACCAGGCATGGGTATGGGCCAATCCGACTCATATCCGATCCATTGCCAGCCCTATAGTTGAAAGATATTATTTAGATTTTTTAGTCTTATATAAATATCCAAAATTTTTTTAGCAAATAACCAATATGAAACTAAATATATATATGCATGGATCTTTACATGCTTTTTTTCATTTAAACTCAAGCATTATTATCAGACTAAAAGTTTAAATCCATGTAAAATCATTCATAAACATCAAAATTGGCCTGTGATCGATCCTAATAAATTCATGCTATAGTATCATCCAGTCCATATAGACTATGGGTTGGATCGATTTTGATATTATTTATAATAAATTAAAATTTTAATAAAAAAGAGTAGTCGGAAGATGTTATTTGAGTATTTTAGTTTCATATAAATATCCAACACCTTCTTAGTGAATGATAGACGTGGGACTAAATATACGGCCATATGATTCTAACATAAATTCTCTTCTCTGTGGTGCCATGATGATGACAGGTTTGCTGGTAGTTTCATTTTTAAATTGTGCTCATCATGATTCTTACTTTTATCTCTGCTAGATAAAACACTAGTTCTTTCGCAAGTGTACAAACATTTGGAATCGATGTTTTGACCGCATATATGCATCCAATTCTCCAGTTCTTTCAACATCATATGAAATATCTAATTGGGGGGGGGGGAATCTGGGGTAGATATTATTTTAGATAGGTGTGATATGCTAGGAACACATGCAGTCCATTTATTTCTTCATTTCGATAAGCCATTTTTGAATACGTGTCATTTGACCAAAAACTTAGAAAATATCTTCTGACCCTTGGACGCAAAGATCGTTTGAGATACGTCATTCCTTGGTTCTCCATTCCTTACTCAAGCTTGGCATTGCTGTCTCCATCACCGGCAATATAGCTATCAAGCAAGCTAAAGCCTTCTCTCCAATACTTATTCTTCCATAATTTGAAGGAAGAAATTTTTTTATAAAACATTCGACAAAGGCAAAAAAAAAAAAAAAAAAAAAAAATCAAGAATCTCAAGGAAAATAATGGTTTGCTAATGTATTGTTGTCATAGAAATCTCATGGTACCATTCAAATTGGGTTTGATCATGGATTTTGGGTGTAGCTTAAGAAGTATTGTTTTTCTAATTTACAAGATCAAATCATATGTTAGAGTTATCAAATAAAAATAATAAGATAATACAGACACCTAAATGATGCCTAGAATCATATATCAATACTCGATTAGCAAGTTATTTAGTAGTAAATGATCTTGAGGTAAGAGTTCGAATTTAGCACTACTTCACTTTGCAAACATTTATGGTAACAAAGAAATCCATGTTTTTAAGAAAAAATGAAGAATATTTGATGTTATATGAAACTTTAGAACAAAAGGACACATTCATGGAGGAAGAGTAAAAAAAAAAATAATGCGATTGTGTCTATTTCTTTGCTTTTCTTGTATTTTAAAGGTCCAGGATCGATCTTCTAATTTTTATATTGTTGAGTATATTTTAAAGTTCATATGTTTTAGAAGATTATATCCATACCACTTCTAAAAAGTTTACTTAGGATGCCAATATAAGTTCATATCGATTTAGGACACTAGTCTAAACTGATTATTGTAGAAATATTTGTTCAAATTTAAACCAACTTACTCTATTATACAAATTCTTTATCTCAAGAGAAGAGTACAACAACTGAGTGTCCTAGCGATCAGATGTATTGAGGGTTAGAGTTTGTGAGGTAATCTTATATTCCATAATTATCTCTACCGATGAATGTAGGTCAATAGATTGGATAATATAAATATTGTACACTTTTGTTCTTCTTTTATTTCTTTCTCTCTCTCTCTTTTTCTTCTTGTTTTGTCATTCTTCATCCTTGTCACAATATATATATATATATTCATTTGGATGAAGAGGTTTATATGTGCATCTAATTTGTATGCATGGACTTTAGCTAAAAAAAAAAGCTCACATGTACAACCTAAAATCTAGATGACATTTCATTGTTATTAGTTACAAGTGTGAAATAAATTTTGTTCTTCTCTCCCATGAAATGTGCATGCGGTATTATAACCAAATAGTATAAGAAAATCAAATTCTATATCTCTATCCGGATTTGCTTATATTTCCAAGCATTAGCGGAGTCAAGCTCAACCAACTTCATTTAATTAAGAAAGTATACGATGGAAGACCAAAAAAGAAAAAAAAAGATAAAAGAGAAGAGATAGGGACGATCAGAGAGAAGGTTATTGGCACAAAAGGTTTAGAAACTTTTAGGATGGTTATAAAGTCTGAGTTTTATAAAGTGCGAGAAACCAAATTTTATGAAGCGTGAGAGCTTGAATTTTGAATTTAAATTTAAATTTTAAATTTGTCATGGCTCATGATCCGAGAGATCAATTATTTATTTATTTCTATTTTTTTGTATTATTGATTAAAAATAAATTGATTTTTTTAAATAAATAATTTTTTATTATTAATCCCCGCTCAGTTTAATCTTAGATCCATCGTAGATTCGGCCATATGACCCTCATCATAGCTTGAATCAATTAGTGCCAGCCGTCCTTCGAGAAATAAAAACTCCCTTCCAATAATGCTCAAATCATGATGCTTCCCTTCATCTCTTTTTCCTTATTATTGCCCTTCTTTTTGATCAAAATTTAGCCCCATTCCAAGGACAGCACGTTCCCATAACCCTCAACGCCTAGTCATAAAACAAAAACAAAAATCCGAACACATCGGCTTCTCCTCTGCCGCTGCTCTTGCACCGTACCATTCTTTCCGGTTCACACGCCAAAGTCTACACTGTTTCTGATGCTACTGACTTCCACAAACGGCACGAAACGTAGTCTATCAAACATCCAAGACGCCGCCCGTCCTCCGGTCAAAAAATAGGAAAGCGATAGTACCAAAAAAAAAAGAAAAATAGTAAAGCGATACTACAAAAAAAAAGAAAAAAAAAAGAAAAAAAAAAAAAAAGAAAAATAGTAGAGCGAGGCCATATAATATACCTTCGCTTCTTCAAAACGGATAGCGTTTCCTTCTTTCTTCCGTTGCGAGCTCCAACCATGAGCTGCTCTCCCTTGACCTCCTCCCCTCTCAAACTCCCCCTCTCTTTCTCCACCCAAAGAAAAAAACTCCTTCTCTGCCGCCTCCCCCGCGCCACCGCCACCTCCACCGCCACCGCCACCGCCAGCGTCCCCCTTGTCGTCCTCCACGACTCTCTCGACACCGCCGGCATCGACACCAGTCTCGCCAGGGTGAGCCAACCTCCTCCAAAATCATGCACTTCTGTTCTTGGTTTATTCTGATCGAATTGGGAAATTTTCAGGCCGCCAGGGAGAGCTTCTGCCAGCAGGTCGGAAAAATGTCCGGGATCGACTCGGAGACGAGCATCACCATCAGCAGAGGGGCCGATCTTGCCAGGGCGGCGCTTCATATTGCGGCGGAGGATGATTCCCTTGTCTCGCACTCGTCGGCTTCGCTGCCCGTCGATGCGTTTATCAGCCGGCTCGATGATCTCTCCATGGACTTCTGCTCGCTTTACATGCCCCCCTCCAATGCGCCGCCGGAGATTTTCCTTGATAATTTGGAAAGATACTTTTATGTTCACAAGGTATGGATCCCTGATGCTCTGAAATTAAACAAGGGTTTATGGAAGTCTTGAAGGTTTTGGATGATTATGCTTGCTCTGTTTGCATTTTAGTGTTACCCTTCTATTTTGGAGATGTGATATTGGAATTCTGATTCCATGAAATCCAAGAAGCAGGAGAGTTTTATGGATTTGCTTGATGAAATCGACCACAATTATCAAAAGCTGCTCGGCTTGGCTGCCTCTCATCGACACACATACATAACAGATAAGCATGTAAATTAATATCCAAGAATTTTTTTGTACGAAAGGGAGCAAAAAAACATTAGTGGGAGAAAACTTGTTCATCTAGTCATCTAATGAGATTTCGGGAATTAACAAGGGAAGATTGACTGGAGCAGAGGTATTATAGTACTTTTATATGAAACTAAAGGTGATGAGCAAACAAGTACCATTAATAGAGACGTAAGATGTCGGGACCGACTATGAGTTTACAGCAAAAGTTGACAACAAAAATGAAGAAATAAACATAATCATTGGAAAACCAATTGCATTTAAATCAATACGCTACCTCTTCTTGGTAAGGTGATCAATGAAATGAAATGAAATGATTAGACTTAAAGTCAACACATCTATGTATGATTTTATCGACTTGGATTTATAATGTGGTAGAGTAGCACAAGATGTAAATTGGGTATCAAGGCGGAAGTACACTGGATATCTTGAAAGGCTTTTAATTTTTCACTTTTAATTAAATGCTAATTTACTGATATTTAAGCAAAAATGTCATTGTTGTTGAACTGAAGACTAATCGAGCAAATTGTATAAAGAACAATCGCATGGGCTCACCTAGAGTGGCATGGGCTATTTGGAAACTTTGGTGCAAGTAATATGCGGCATAGGATATCCTGTTCAACTTAAGCTATGATCCCATTTATGAACTAAAGAGTAATGAAACCTAGTATTTATTGTTGGTGCAAGACTAGACCCTGACTCGAAATTCACTTGCTGTTTTCAATGTAATTTCAAGTTCCATTTTATGAACACTATTATGCAAGGCACTATTTCGGCTGTCTACTAGCGCAGCTGTGCCTCGCGTTTTGAACGATATTTTTATGGCTTCTATGGTTCTCACATTCATAACTTAATTGCTTGACATGACATTTCAACATCATGCTAAGTGTGCTTTCTTGTTTCTAGTTTTGCTACTGTGGCGTTTAATTTATAAATGGGTGTTCTGTGAAGTTATTTAATTTAACCTGATGATTGTTCAGCTTATTTGATTGAGGCAATTATTATTTCGGGAATTCAGTAAGTATTGAATGTTTGACATCTGCAGCATATTGTTTTATTTCTTGTGATAGGGAACTAATGCCAGTTCTTTCATTTTGTCAGAGGTTTCGCAGAGTGGAGAACATGTGTGATTCAAAGGCTTTATATCTCCACTCAGTATGTTCTTCTACTCTCTCTCTCTCTCTCTCTCTCTTTTTTGTGCTATTTTGCAATATCACAATTATTGTTTGGATGGGACATCTTTGTTACTCTCTTTCTATACTATGAGCAGGTTTTGACGTGTCGATCAGGATCTGCAATTATGCTGTCCCTTATATACTCAGAAATGGTGAAAATGCTAAGGATATACGGCTTTCTGGATTTTGATGCAGAGATCTACTTTCCCCATGACTTTGGTAGTCTTCCTAGGGGATACCAGAAACAGAAAAGTAAAATGTCCGATCAACCTCATATTATGACATCAAAGGCACTCCTTGTGGAGGTGAGTTTATCATTCTGTATGTGATAATGATGCATTATGTTTACATGATATAATACACTGGTGTTTACATGATATATGGAGAATTATTGGCAATAGGAATCCATAGTTGAAAATAAAATATTAGCTCAAATCATGTGCTTAATTTATAATGTTACAGTCACTGCTAACTTTTACCAACCCAGTTCTCTCCAGTATTTGTTAATATTTTTTTTTTTTGTTTTTGGTAGTTCATTGAAAAAAATTAATAAAATTTTAAAAATTTATTTTGCCTTAACAAAAATATAAATCCTTCACAAGTTTGTAGGTTATCATAAACCATAGAATGATAGTTCTGATTTTCTTCAAAGGTATAAGTCTCTTCTATAAAAGCTTCTGCAAAAAGAAGGAATAGCAACCATGGGATCAGCCAGTGTAGAGACACAGCTGGAAGCAATCAATCATGATGTTCCACAATTATAAAGTAGGGAGAATATATATTTAATTAGTGATGCCCACATCACCTAGAGCATACATGTACTTAATGAGTTGTGCTTCATGGGATGACAGTTGCTCTGCCTTATCTCAAGATATTGAGGCATTTAACATTTTTTTCCTAACTGGTAAGATGAATAGCCAGCATCGAACAAAATGAAGAACACGGTGGCATCACACCTGAGTAATATTATTTTCCTGTTATTATTGTTATTGGAGGAAAGGTGATCATATGATTATAGAAATTGGTGAACTCTAGAAGTCTCATAAAGAATTGAGAAATTGGGCCAACTCATGCTAGACTTCCACAATGAGTTGGCAACAGATTGGCTGACAAGTTGTACATATTAATTAAGTTGAGTAAATTGATGGTCAGTGAAGGTTGATAATGATCTAAGAATGGAACTTAAGAAATAGGCTCAGTTTCAATTTGTCAGAGGTTGAGATCTATCTCAACAAGGTTAATATACATGAAAGCAATTGATTTGCATTACTGCATCTTTCCAACTTTAGTTTGTCAAATAACTTGTTTTTCTCGAACTTCTTGAGATCTTTATAGAGAAATTGATTCGATTACTCATTGTGCTTCTCCACAATCAGCAAAGTATTCTATTAGCCCCCTTATACTGTAGATCGTTAACAGTGAGCACAAAAAATAGTCTTGAATAGATGCTTGATTTTTCCTTATTTTCAGAAGCAAATAGGTGAATTAGTTAGTAGGGCCAACATATTGCTTGACAAGAACTTGATTGGATTGTGGACTTTTCATATCCAATATTAGTACTTAAGAGTTTGTACAAGCTAATAAGGTATGTATATGCATTTGGACACCTGTTTCCAGCAACATGTTGCATTCATTTATTGATTCAGCCAAGATAGTATCAACTTTTTCTCAGGAGAGACTTCTGAAATTGGGCATGAGAAACTTTTGATCCATTTATTTCAATTTCTTACTCTTTGCAGGTACTAAGGAATCTAAAAGATGCTTTCTGGCCATTCCGGTATGGTCATTCCGGTAGTTTATTTTTGAGAGCAGTGCATGCTGCAAATCACATTTATGGACCAAGCAGTGAAGGGGAAAGGTAAAAGTCATATAGCAATGTATGGTCCACCTTTATCTTTTACAGAAAGTTTTAATGTGTTTCTTGAGATATTACAATTTGTTTAGCAGTTGACTTGACTGTTGGTATTGTAAGTTGTGCTTGCAGTAGTTTAGAGATAGCTTCTGCCAAGGCCGCTCAGTACCGGCTAGAGCATGGAGTGCAGACTACGGTGCATTTTGGTGATATGCGGCGTGCATTAGCAGGTGTTTATATCATTTGCTTTTTGTTCTCTTAAGTCTAACGGCTTACATGTTTTCCTCCTACTTTTGATAGAATATCTATAGTTCCATTTAACATAGCATGGTGTCCCAAATGTTTTCTAACAAGAGACATAGAGATAACAAAAAGATGAATCGAGTGGGACATAAACCTCCCCAAGTTTACATAATATTGTGTTTGTAAAATCATGTTGTATGAGATGCTAACCTAAAATAAACAAGCTTGTCTCATCTATATACAGTAAGCTTTTCTGGGAGGCCAGTCCTTTTTTCCCCCCAAAGTATGCTACTTGCAGCCAACTCTAAACCTAATGCCAACCGTCTACTAAATCACGTCAGGCCTTGGCTTATGGCAACTTACAAAAAGAAAAACACTTGCTTGAGAAAAAGGTTTCTTGGAAAGTGTTTAATATTTCCTTTACTGCTTTAATATAGTCTCGGAAATTATATTAGCAAGCATAAATTATTTTAGGATAAATTACAAAAAATTCTCTGAGTTTAGGTGTAAATTACACTTATACCCAGAAGTTTGAAAAATCTACCGTTATATCCTTGAGGTTTATTTTTAACCTACATTTTAACCCATGTATAGAGGGGTTTTTGTAAGTTAAAAATAAACCTCAAGGATATAACGGTAGATTTTTCAAACTTCTGGATGTAAGTATAATTTAGACCTAAACTTAGAGGGATTTTTGTAATTTATCCATTATTTTAAATATACCTAGGTTTGGATGACTGAAGTGTAATATTAAACATGGCCTTTGCGAGTTAAAGCACATGCCACTGATGCATGTTGAAACCAATTAATTGCCTTGTCAAATTTATTTTTTTTTGTCAAAAAAAAATAAAATGCCATGTTAGCGACCAAACACTGGCACAAGCATGCAGACAACATAAAGACTATTGTTTATTTTATAGAGCTCGTTACCTTCTTTTCCTATTTTATGCAGCAATTATACCTTTTTTGTTGATGAAATTGTGCTTAATATGATAACTCATTTTGATTTTTTTTATGAAGAAAGTGGTAAACAAGTTCTGAAGCATAATATAGGACAGATATAAAATCATAAACATAAGTTAATGTTGCATACTATATGGATGTGGCAATGTCCAGTTATGATATCTGAGGATACCTTGTATACAGATAGGATTAGTTGGAATGCACGTTGGAGGTTCTATGATATGGTTATAGAGTTGTAATCTCTAGACACATCCATAAATGCAATGCTGCAATCAATTATAAACGTGAATTTAGGAATTCTTATGGGTTGAGCCATGGCCATGTTGGAAACGATGGATTCACATGATCTAGACCATCTCATTTACAATATTGGGTGATTTCTGGCATTCAGAAATCAGGGGGTTTGCCAGATCAAGAACCTCTCTCTTTGACCATCTTCTCTCCTCAGCTGATTCTAAAGCTGTTAGAAATGGTTGAAGGATGTTTTGTACAGAGAGTTGTTGGACATCAAACATCTTAAATGGAATCAGCTTTGGCACACACCTCTTGCAACTTGTTCTGTTAGGCTTTAATATGAGGGTGCAAAATGAATGGAATGAAGTGGTTTCAAATTGCAGGTTCTGGTAAACAATTAATTTAATGTTTTATGTTGTTTGCCTTTTTTTTTTTTCCCCCTCAACTCCGCTTCATCATGCTGAGATCTGGTCTGATCATGGACTGCATTCAGATTTTGTTGTTCAGCGATTGTCAAGTCTCAGAAATTATAAAATATCTTTCTTTTTTTTTTTGTTTGGGTCCCGTTTCCTATGTAGTATTAATTGTCAAGATTGACTCAATGGGACTTGGGTCCATTATCTGGCAGCGCTTTCCTCAGCACATGCTGGGAAAAGGTTCCAGGTCCAAACCTAGAAGGTGGCTTTCAACAGCACTTCTCACAATAACTCTTTGAGATTGACTCATGTTATAAACAAATCATTATCCTTAGACTATTTCATTTTAAAAGTATTTCTGCTGTGCATCCATTTTATAGTTGTTGATTAAATTCTCTTTTGACAGCTTGTGAACGCCTTGTATTCCTGGATGTTGATTTCCGAGAATTAAGAGATTATGCAATTCTCCTATACCATTGTGGATTTTATGAGGAATGTTTAGACTGCTTGAAATCATATGAAACTGCAAAGGTAATGTATATGATACCCGAATCATGTGCTAAGACCAGAAATTAATAATGTAGTTGTAAAACTAAAGATAATTACACTGTTGCAGAGTTGTTCTCCGCGTCGAAAGTTTCGATCCAATCCAATAGAGGAGTTGGAGGAAGATGCAGTAGAGAATCTAAAAGCACGTTTAAATCTCATTTTAGGAGAGGAAGGTTGGAACAAGTTTAAGATAGGTACTAGTTATAGGGGTCACAATTTGGAACCATGGTAGGATCCTCTCTCATGTCAACCACAATAAGCAAGCAATAATTCAGAAAAGGAGCATTTAACCATGGCTGAACATGTGATTGGCGCTGATAAATGATAATGGAATGAAGATATCAAGACCGAGCAGCAAGAGGCAAACTATAGAAGTTCATTACCGTAAATTCCGTGATTATGTAACACAGAATGGATGTTGCTGATGGAGTGGGCTATCAAGAATGAGCAGCAGCCCTTTCGATACAGTTCATTTCTTTCAATAAATGCATGCTTATGCAGGTGGGATTTGAACTGGCGCAAAAAAGATTCAGGTTTGAACCGAGAAGTATTCAAGGGGGATGGAACTTGATTGTTGACAAGTGTTATGTCAAAGTTCTGAAAGTTTCTCCTTCACATTGTTGAATCTTGATTTCTTTTTTTATAAAAAGCTCTCTCTTGTGACATTATGATCACTTCTAAATTGCATCCCAGCCACTAAGTATATTCAGTTTTCTATATACAATTTTCGGACAGAAGCAATGTGGTGAAGAATTCTTGAATATCGCTGAATTCTGGAATATCACTGCTGTGAGACGGTATTTTCTAATTTATTGAAAAGCTCTCTAATGTTCATGAATTAGCTCTTGGACCATCAAAAACTGAAGTGTGGTACAAAACCTTAACCCACAACTTGAATGTTCAAATTGTCTGTGATAAATCCCAAACTTTGTGATGATCCTTTCTCCCATGTGTTCCTGTCCATCTGGCATATAAGTCTCCATACCTTAAAAAATGGTGAACTATAATGTGGTGGTCGATCATATCGATGGTTTTTTCTATATTAAAAAGGCAAATCTACTGCTCTCTCTAGTTTTAATATCATCATGTGGAATTTTTTTTGTGCAAAGCCAGACTTTATTTTTTCCAATCTAGAAAAAATACATCCATGTGAATTAGAAAATAAAATGTGTGAAAAATAAGTATGAATGTCCACCACTGCAGTCCACAAAGTGGCTCTGGTATGATCATAAGATTTTTTTTCAAATTCATGGTAATTTGGCCTATGTAAAATCCCAACAAATCATGTTAGTACTCAAATGCTCTTAGAGTTGGATAGGTAACAACGAGAACGTTAGACTGGCAACAATTGTATCATTTACCTGTTGGAACGCTGCAAGAGCAAAAAAAAAAAAAAAAAAAAAGGAAGAAAGCTCTGAAGGATCGCTCGTCCAAGGGGTTTGCATGGCAACTCTGAAGCAGAAAACTAACGTGTGCCAATCTGGGGAGAAGGTGTTGAGTTAGGCTTCACTAGCTGGGTTTTTTTTAGAAAATAAACATGGACTTCTTGCTGAATAGATCTGGGAATGCTGCAAGCGTTCAGTTCATTTACAAGGACAAGCACGTTGGAGATCAAGTAATCGATGATGGAGGATATTGTAATATTAGAGCTGATGCCAATTTGGAATCAATTGAAGTGACCAGACAAAACAGCTTTTAGAAAGCATGGCTAGAATCAGATGCCAAAATTGCCACGTAGTTTCTGAATGAAAATAGTTAACGGCCAAGAGGACTGGTCACAAGTCTTTATTGCTGAGAAAAAGATGGGATTATGGTCTCAGAGTTAATTTGCCTTCTTCTGCTTGGTTTGTATGCAGAATAGTGTGTAACAATTGGAGGGTTCTCCATAGTTTAGCAATCAGAAACATGATTTCTATCATTTCCATGGAATCCATCATGTCTGTTTACCTTTCTTACAATTGATTCAGGTTCGCACATGTAACTAGTATCATCATTATTTTCCAAAGGAAAACCTCCATCTAAGAAATATGTTTCGGCTCTCTCAAAGCATACAGCCTTATGTCTTTTGTTCCTGGGAGAACAGACCATACTACATATTTGTCCTGGTGCCTTTGTGACCTTGAAAGGTAATCATAGATAACACCAAGTTGAAATTGTGGTCAATGACATTAATAAAGAGTTTTTTTTTGCAGATTAGCCCCTAAAAGTTTTCATATTTGCTTGTTACTCTCTATCTTTTCATATTTGTATTTTAATTCCTGAAATCTTGTAACTTGTTACTCAGACATCCCCAAGTTAACCAGGGAAGAAAGGAATATTTCATTTTTATTCTTCCAATGGTGTTATTCTCATATCTTTCGAACAATTTTTGCTCCTGGTTCTCAAACTTAATCAGCTCCTGAATTCATGCCCCTCTATTGTTGGTCCCTTAGCAGCCAAGTCCCGAGTGAGAAGAAAGTAAAGTGAGCCAGAAGACGCCAACTCCTAAGCCTCATTTGATGTTAAGATGGATATTTTAATCCTTCTGTAAGTCTGGTTATTTTCTAACAAGGGTTTGGTCACAAAAAACAAGTGGAAGTACCAATTTGTATGAACAAAATTTTACATAATCTTTTCATATAAATATGAAAAAAAAATACAGGATTGATATGCAAATATGGAAGATTTCAGGAAATAATTTTAAAAAATCCAATAAAAGAAATGGACCTCATTTCATCTCATCCTTTGAGATATTTTTCATATTTTGTTCCATGCGCTCAAGGATACAACTAACTTGAGTCCACCACCAAATCTTTTGGATATTCTAAATCTGTCCTTATTTACACTTCTTATCACATTTACCCGAACGTCCATTCCTCTGGGACCCTCCTTTCAAAGTCATAACCAACACTCCTTAACATAAGAAAAAAGGGGGGCAAATAGGAGTGGTTCTCACCTAAGCTTTGAAAATCCCTGTCACAACCCAGTCTTTGCTGTTTCTTACAAGTTACGACAATAAGCAACTACTAAAGAAAGAAAGAAAGAAAGAAAAGAAAAGAAAAAGAACCTTTTGTGGTCCTTTGTGCTGGAAAAGATGCTAACTACCCTAAATGCTTGTCCTTTATCCATTTGCCCAAGACTTGGGCCAAAATATGGCAGAAACATGGCACAAAGTCGAAGGTGAGTGGTGATGCTATTCCAATTCGCTGGCAAGATGGTACTCTTCATTTAGAATTTTAGATCCTCTGTTGTTCTTTTCCCAGCGCATCAACTTCAGCTTTTTGTTGGTTTTGTTAGGCATGAAAAAGAATACTGCATTTCAGTTTGACAATCCCTCGTGATGATGTTGAAGCTTGTAGCATGAATTTCTAAATTTCTGAAACAAACTATCTGAAAGTAGGCATTGAATGGAAAAAAGTTTTGATGATATTATATATGAGGGTATCGATTTCTGCAGGTCATTTTAACTTGACGGTACACACAAAACCAAAATTAAATTTAACACTTGGTGTCACCATTCAAGCAATAGTTCATAAAATTTGTATGGTTAGTCTAAGACTAGTCGCCCTGGACGTTTCTTAGCACTACGAACTCCTAAAAGAACCCAGTAATGACTTACAGAATCACCATAGAAGTGTGTGTAGAAGTTACCACCAGTCCTTCAATACCATCTAAAAGAGTCCTAATCTATGCACTTCTCGCATGTACCTATATATTTATCTTCCCTTAATGAACTTTAGGAAGGAAAGCCTTCTACATCTCACTGAGTGCATGTATCCCCTGGTCAGAAGGAGCGAACAAAGTTAGATAATATAATTAGAGCTGTGTCATCCATTATATCATACATCCTTAAGATTCTTCCAGATGATTAAATATGCATGCCTAAACATCTCTCCTCCCTCTTTGCTTCATCTGCTGCAGTGGGGAAAGATGCATTTAAACATTCTCCAGAAGATGAATCGGCACATTTGTCTTTCTGTTTTCTTTATGTTGTGGAAACCACATTCATCTAGAGGCTCATCAACTACCACTCTAAACCATTCACTTATCTATCCTTGAATATCCCTCTTTATAGAGAGGGAAGATGGCCACAAGCTTGCTGATAAATTCATGTCATTGTAAAGCTAGACTGAATTAAGTCGCTATGAGGATCAAATGTTATCAGTAAATTGATCAAATATGTGACAAGTGCTACTTATCCTTAATGCTCATGTCATAAGTTAATAGAAGTCTAATGCAAATACACCATCTTGGTATCGGCCCCATACCAGTATCATCCTAGCATGGAGGCTGGTTTGGTGTACCGAGTGTTGATACGCCCTCCATACCATGTTGCAGTTCGATACAAGTACAGTATGGGACGGTTGGTATGCACCGGTACAGCAAATTTTGGTCCAATCCAACACTCTAAATAGATACTAAACCAAATCAAATGATTTTGACTTTGAAGAGAAAAACTAAAATAAATTATTGTTAGAAAGTGTCGGCATTGCACCACTTTTAACTTGTGGCATGTCAAGACTAATTCTGACATTCATCTCTATGCGATCCAAACTTCTCCACCATGAAAAGAGGAAGGCCACCTCATAAATTCTTTTGGGGTTCCATCAAATGAATGTATAATTACCATTTTTTATTAAAAAAGTAAATCAACATTCATATTTTATCTGTTCATCAATATAAAATGTACCAAATATCATCAGAAGCTTACTTTGGCATGAATATAGCATTTCAGCTATTCTAGAGAGCCTAATATGGCATGTGAAGAAAAATTAGAAAGCAAAAGAGATGAAACCTAGAGAGAGCCGTAGTAGAAGTCTAATAACATGAATAAATTATATGCGACCAATATCTCTGACATGGATTTCTAAGCAGTAAGAAATTTTCTTTTTTTCTTACTAGGCCAAAAAAGCAATCCACTGTATATGCAATTAAATGCTTTCTGAGTCAATCCCAAATGTGCAGGATAATAATTTCTTAGCATTTTATAGCTAGAATTTGAGGGGACTGGATACAGTTGACAGTTAGATCAAATAAATATACCAGTTATCAGTGATGTCAACTTCATATTTAGTTCTTTAGAGCAGATTGTGGAACTTGGATGGTATTTCCTTAACTTCTTGAACATGGATAACTCCACCAGGTATGTCTTCCCTCCCTTCGATATAGAAACATATTTAGTTTTTGGAAAACCGAGCATATTCTTCCGATAGCATTTTCAAGTGTAATCAGTAGATTTAAAGGCATGATAAATTTAAACAAAGCATCCTTAGAAAGAACATGCTTCAAGACCTCTAAACACGGAACAAACAGAGGAAAACATGGTATATAAAGTTAACAGCACATAAAATGCCTGCACAAGTTACCCTAGATTTCAATCCTCAAAAATCTAGCATTGTTTAGGAGGAACTTATACGAATTAATTGGTCAGCTGCTGCAGCTATCTCTCCTAGAGAGAACAAGTTGAGAACAAGGACCGTACAAAGAATGCAAAATGTAAAGTAATAAAATGGATAAAAGAAACTGATGATGGTTTGACAACAAAATGACAAGAAAATCTTGGTAAATGCTTCTGATTTGAAGATGGACAGCATGCAATTCTAAGAGAGCGAGACAAGAGGAAGATTAACAGCTAGTTAGTCTACTTCAATCATGGAACACAATGACACAAATGGTTATAGCGTCACAACAGTTGATAAGTAGACAAGGTAAGATGGAAGAGCTCTAAGAAGTTAAGAGCATCAACGATTGTTATGTTTGCGCCTCCATTGCAAATAAAAGTAAACCAGATACATAATGAAGGAGATAATCAAAGAGTCAACAGGCACAACATTCATCTAGACACGCTCACATACACCAGGTAAAGCCGAGGTACTTTCGATTACCATCTTCATGCATGCAGCTAATACTGTTCTGAAGAAGATAACATGTATTAGCTGGTCAGAAAAAGGCTCTGCTACCATAGAATACTCTGGACTTAT
The DNA here is from genome assembly GCA_006176705.1 of Cocos nucifera. Taxonomy (NCBI): domain Eukaryota; kingdom Viridiplantae; phylum Streptophyta; class Magnoliopsida; order Arecales; family Arecaceae; genus Cocos; species Cocos nucifera. Next base: position 982,490 of record QRFJ01000070.1, on the reverse strand, counting down.
CTTTTTTCTTCTGGGGATCTGGCTTGTCATTTTGGCCGTGGATAACATCTCCCCCATCCTTAGATCCCAGTTTGTCAAGATCCATCGGTAGCTTCATCTTCGCCAAGGATTCCGAAAATTGCTGCATGCTCTTCATGTACATGTCCACAATTTGTTGCTGCATTGCACTCTGCTCAGCCTCGAGATCGATGTTACCCAATGGGGACTTAAAAACCGATCCCATTTCCACATTGCAGCGCAAACTGTGTTCCTTATCACCACTCTCTGCCTCTTTCTTGCTGGATAGCTTGGATTGCTTCCCCTCTCCTCTACCACCAACACCGCTCTGCGAAGTGGGAGTATCCGGCGACATTTCAGAGCTCTGATTAGCCTCAGCAGATGAATTGTTCAAATCGACCCGAATCTTTTTATCCAAAGAGTCAGCAGAATTCTTGTCATCACTCAGGCTAGTCATGGTAGAATTGCTGAAAGGTCCCGAATTCTGAATGCTACCATCAAGAGAATCACACCCGCCATTGTTCTCCTCACTTAAATTCACAGTCATGTCATAGTCCTCCATAGACCGCGGCGAAGCTCCTAGATGGAGGAAAGGTGCAGCCATCGCCCTCGAAGGCGTGGCCATATCAAAGTACTCTGAGACCATCTTCTGATTCTCCTTCACAACATTGATATCAGGAAACTCGATCCTTCCATAACTGGCCGGGTCCAGCAAGACAACCTCCGAGCTAATGGATGAATTCGAACTGGAGGTCTCACCATGGAGTGAGGTGTGGAGCGACAGGGTGAGCCGAACGGTGCCGGCGGGGGAGTGGAAGAGATCGGTGGAGGAGAGCGTGAAGTCTTGAGTCAAGCTCCTCCCCTTCGCCGCCGCCACCGACGAGAGCGGCACGAGGGTGAAGCCCAGGAGCTGGTCCTCGAGGTAGTTCTTGGCCCGGCTCAGCATCCAGATCTCGCATTTGAGGACGGCATCGGGCTGTGCAATCTTGAGCCGGAGGTGCTCGTCGAATTGCGGGTTCTTGCCGCCGCCGGCCACGATCCGGGTGGGCAGCGCCTCCTCGGGACTGCAGGTGAGGGAGAACTTGGCGTAGACGTCCTGGTCGGCGTAGATGCATATGTTGTGGATATTGCGAGCATGATGGACGTAAATGTCCAGGAGGCTTCCCGAGAAGGCCTCGGCCTCTCCCATTTCTTCCCGGCCAGGATCGTAACCGAATCCAGATGAACCCTTGAACGTATCCATCTAAAGATTTGGTCTATCTTTCCTGTCCAACGAGTTCCTTCCTAAATTCTTGGAACAAAGAGCAGGTGGATTAATTGTATGCTTCGGAAGACCAAGTGAGTGATGATCAAAACGAGACGAGAGTAGAGCTTGGAGGTTGTAGAGGGAGGGACTTACTCATGGGAAAGGAGCAGCTTCTTTAGGTGGGTGGTGAATTGGTTCATATCTTCTTCTGTCTCCTCTTTTCTGCTCCCTCCTTTGAATTGCCTTTCCTCTTCTCCTCGTCGTGTCCTTCTGTTTTGGGGGAAGTTGAGTGGAGTTTGGAGGAGAGCCTTCTTTTGTCGCAGTGTTGTGGTGGCGTTCGTGACGCATCACATGGTAGCCGAGAGGGCGAGAGAGAGAGAGAGAGAGGACCCGGAACCGTGGCCCATGTCTCCTCATCCGGTCACCACCTTGGTTCGCCCTTCACCTTTGCCGTTCACGTGCAGGCACACACAAACGGGCGGGGGTAGTGGATTACAGAGGTGTCGATCGGGTTGGACAGCTCAGATCCCGTTGGTTACAAGATCAAAACTTTTATCAATCCTTATTTATTATTATATATTAAAAATTTAAATTTAAATCTAATTTATTTATTAAATAGATAAATCAATACGAGCCTTATTAAACATGTTGAGAACAGATTAACCTGTAATGAATAAAAGTTAACCTTAAATAAATTTTAAATAGATTAAATTTAATTTTTAATATATTAAATAGATCAGATTACAATACGATCCAATTATTGTATGGATCGGAATGGATTAAATAGATTAAGAAGTTAAATTTAAATTTAATTTATTTAAGAAAAAATTTAACTAAATTAATTTATTTATGATTTAAATTTATTTATATTATATCTAAATTTATTTAAAATAAATTATTTATGTACGTTGGATCGCCGCATTATACGTTGGATTGCTTGGCCTCCAAGCTTACACGAGGACCCGAAGTGAGGGCTAATAATATCTTCCGGGAAATAATACATCATGCGACCAATTCCATCAACGTCTCACCCGTTCTCCGCCTTAAACGACAGGAAATTGGGTGGCGCAAGACGTAACGTGCACCAGCTTGGATATCACGATCTTTGTGAATACTTTTCAATGGTCCGGGCCACCACCACTTAATTGAAGTAGGAAAGTTCTTGTGGAGTCTGGATTTGGAGTGCATTGTGCTGAGGATGGGTTTAGTGGTGGTAAATGATGATTAGATGCTGCTAATATTCTATATGGGGACATCTTTTGTTCCTTGTTAACCATCTAGGGGAGGTGTGAAGTGGAGATGGGATAATTTGCTTGAGATACCCGCTCATGATGTCATTGGATTCATTTTTTATCCAAGGTGATGAAATTGTGGGGTCTTAAGTTAGCTGAATTAAGCAACCACGTTGGACAAATGTACTATAAAATAAGGACAATTATACCGTAAAATAATGGATAGATGCTAGCATATTATGGAGATATTCTTGGCATATACACATGGTGTTTGAATGGTGGAGAGTAAGAAGTTATATTTTTTTTAATCGACAAACTAAGAGACATCTAGGATACGTCTTTTTTTTTTTTAATGATGGATTATCATCTTTGTCATGGCCTGGCCGGATGGAACAAGTGGAGGGTGTTTGATTGTTTCCATTACGAGACATTCGCAAAACAAAAAATTATATACATTTTATTTTTTTAAGATAAAACTCTCAAAATTTCAAGCATCAATTCTATTTCAGAATAACCTTTGCTAAGAGGTGCTTATCCATTTAAATTTAAGTGGCCAAACACTATTTTTTGGGTGGTTAAATCTCGCTAGTCACCGTTCACTCATCTAGTTAACCTAATTAAAGATATTTTAGGAGTGGGTAATAATTTTAATCATCTGATTAAAGTTCTTCTCTCCTCATATTTCTTTTAATTTTACTCTTCTTCACTCACTTTTCACCTTCCTTTGTTGCAACCTCTTTGTCTATATAACCCAAAATATATTGCTTAATCACTTAATCCATGTTTTTTTCCAACCAGACAACATTTATGTCTTCTCAGCAAAAGAAGTGTGGTTTGAGTAGCAGCCAAACAATACTTTTCGGAGTCTTGATTACTTGGTTACCGGTTGTTAAGGTTATCCATCCTTGGCCAGCTGCTAGAGAAACAAGCTGGTCCCACGAGGATAGACAAAATTCCTCACTTTTGGACGCTTACATATCCAAGAAGGCAAATGGTTTGTAGAAACATCATTGTCATAAATTATCATCACCTTTTTTTAATCGATGTTGGTTCCCAAGGTTTGTATAAAGGTTAAGGGCAAGTGGTTACATAATAGATGGACCAACCTACCTTGCTGGTAGGAAAGAAGATACCTAACATTTTCAATGGGCTTTTTAGAGCCTTTTGGATGGTTGGGCTAAAAATTTCATGAGATTTTTTTTTTTTCCCTTAAGAGCTTCTTTTATGGATAAATATTATAAAAAAATTTATCTACTTTTTCATAACTAACTTATCCATATTTTTTAAGATGAGAAAGTTACTTTTTCATGAATAATATTTATCCATAAAACGAGAAAAAATTTTATCCACCTAAGAGGTGGCTAAATTATTTTTTCATCATCCAATAAAATAGATATTTAATTTTATACCTAAACTATCCCATCCTTATTTTCAATATTTCGATCATTTAATATCTAGTAACTCAGTCATCTACTTTCTTCAAATCTAAAAAGTATAAGAACTATTATGAAAAATATAAATAAATTTTGACAACTTACCCAGAAAAGTAGTAATATAAAAGAACACGGATAAAAGATTTTAGAATAATTTTTTCATACATAAAATAACATAGGTAAATTATTTTCCTATCTAAATGTTATTTAGAAAATATTTACCTAAGAAAATGTAGATTCTCAAATAAATATTTCACCTACAAAAGAATAACCCTTAAATGATTTGGACCGATCCACTCCAGAGGTTCCTTAAATATTTGCAAATATAGGCTAGTCTAGCTTGATTTTGATGGTTATATCAGCACAATATATGAATCACACTGGATTTTGGAACAAACCATCCAAATAGACTCTAAATGGTATAATTTAGTTAAAGTTAGGGTCTAGTAATCAACATGGGAGATTGGGATGAAAAAAGAATATGAGATGCCATATGTAATATTAACCCACCCGCATTATAGTAATAGACAAACTTTCAAAAGAATAGATGGATGGTTTACCTCCTTAATCAAAACTCTTGTGCCTATTCAATGTATTGTTCTTCTATCTAAAAATCTATACATTTAAAACCATTTATTTTAAAGATATTTTTTATAAATTAGTCCCTAAAATATTAGATACTTATGTATTAATGCCAATCTTTTCATATTTATATTTTAATCTCTATAATCTTTTAGCTCACTGCTTATGCAACCGTCGAGTTAACAAAATGAGAACGGAATAATTTACTCATATTCTTTTAATGGTGCTAATTTAATATGTTTTAGATATTTTTGTCTCCATAAATAAATTTACTCATCCTCATTGATCATTGGTCCATAAATCCTGAATGTAAAGATGGTAAAATGAGCAAAAAGATGCCAAGTCCCAAGCCTCATTTACTGCAAAGGTAAGGGCATTTTTATGGTTTTGCAGTCTTAGTTAACCATAATCAAAGTTCAGTTAATGAAAGCTAATGGAAACCTAATTTATATAAACAGAGAACTGTACAAGAATTTTACATAAATAGAGAAAAAGGATAGGAATTGATATACAAATATGAAAAATCTATAAGACTAATCTAAAAAGACCCCTTATTTTAATACTTCTAAAGTATCAATAACATATCAATTTTTTTACACCAAATTGGGCTTGAAAGCGATTGAATTAAACCTACTGTCACTTGGTTCATTATTATTCACAATTCAAAGACTGCAGTGAAAATGACACCTTTTACATACAAATGAATTGCATTATTTTCTACTTATATCAGGATTTTGGACAATAATAACTTGATTTGATAAAGCTTTTGCATTGTGATGACATCAACAATGTTTTTTTTTAAGTTTTATTCTCTTTTTTTTTTGAATGAAAAGGAAGGTCAAGCCCATCCCGATTTCATTATTCACCCACTCAAACTATTCCTCCTATCCACACTTCCAATAAAATTTAGTTTTCTATTTACCATCTTATCATAATAACCCATGAAAACAAAAATTATTTTTTAACTTACTCAATTTTTTGTATTAAATTTTAAAATTTCTTTCAAATTAAGAACTGATCCTTTTGGATCCGGTTCATCATGAAGTCGGCAAACCTTGCCAACTTGACTGAAACTCTTCCAAAAAAAAAAAAAAAATTAGAGAGAGAAGCGATCAGAACAAGGGAGCTTATCCTCTGCCTGATCCCATCTCTTGAAAAGGAATAACGATGCACAGATGATCATATGAGAGTTGCAGGCTAGGGAGGAATGGCCGGAGGCTATTTGAGATGGTTATGCTGATGAATAGTGAGCTTATCTATTCCTTTTTTCTTCTCTATTTAAATCCCTCTCTTTCAATTGATCTCCCATCAAATTCCTTCCTCTCCCTTCTTCATCACCTCCGACAGCCCTCAGACCCCGCAATCAAATTGTCATTGCCTGAAAACCCTCCTTTCTTCTTAATCTTTGCAATCTCCTCTATTTGGATGTTATTACTGCCAATTTTTTATCATCGGCAATGTTGGCTGAGTTGCCACCACTGTCGCTGCTTGCACCTGACTGTGCCTCCATTGCTTGATCATCTTAGTCGTCAGCCATCATTATCGATCCCCACTCCTCCTTCTCCTCTTTGTTCCCTCTTAGGAATCCATGGTGGAACCTATGGTTGAGTGGAAAAAAAGAGAGAAAGAGAAGAGAGAAAGAAAGAAAGAGGAAGAGAGAGAAGAGAAGAAGACCAAAAAGATGAGAAAAAAAAGAAAATTATAGAGAAAAAAGTAGAGAGAGAGAGAGAGAGGGAAATCTAATTTTTATACGAGACTTTCTATTGATCGAATCTCAATTTGATTAGATCTAAATCGATCAGAGACATTTAGATTCATCCCATGATCCAATCCAAATCATGATTTAGATAGAGCATCTCTCTCCTTTCCAAGTTAATTGAGTCAGATCAAATAGATCGGATCTTGATTGTCCATATCTTTATATCTTTTCTAATTGATGAGATCATGCCTAATTAGTCTTTTTTTATTAATAAAATAGATCTGATCCAAAATTTTGATCTAGAATAGGAGAAGCATAGATCTAAGGATCAGACTATATGCTGAAGATTATGACTTTTAGATTCGATTATCTATAAGTTCCCTATTATCTTTAGGTTTATTTTTGTATAAATTCATGTGTTTAAAAAAAATTTAGATTTTATATATAAAATATTTAGAAGTTATAAATTTTGAAAGTAAGTACCTTATGCATGAAAAATAATTTAAAATATTAGATCAAGCATGATGTCACCTCTGTAATTTGGAAAGAAATGATTTTCTTATTTTAATATTGCATGATTTCTGAAAAAAAAAATTATACATGTTCATCTTTGTATAAGTTTTTGAATAAAAATTATTTTGTTACTCTTTTAGAGGATGTGAAAATTTGAATTAATAATATTATAAAAAAATATATATTTATATTATGAAAAAATTTATTCATGAATTGATGAGAAAAATTCTTTAGTTAGACTATGATTCGGATCTAGCTAATGGGACTGATCATTAGCCATATGTTAGAAAAATATTTCTTTTGGATCTAACTGATCGGGGTTGATTGCTGGTAAAGCTAGTTCTTTTGAGCCTAGCCGGTCAGAGTTAATTGCTGGAAGAAACTAATGAGTCGTATGTATATATTTCAGAACTAGTATCTCTATCTTGTCATGGGGCTAATAATGGTCATGTAAATCAGAGCTAGTATTTTTGAGTCTAGCCAATCAGAATTGATTGCTGGCACACGCTGATGTATCATGTATTTATTATTCAGGAGCTAGTTTCTTTCGAACCTTATTAAGAGGCTGACTGTGGCCATAGTCACTAATGACTGAGAAAAGATTTTTAAATTTTACTAATATGCATAGCATGTTTTGAAAGAGAATTGTATTGTTACAAATTATTGATAAACTGTTATATCTTGAAAATTAATTATACTTGATCCTTCAAAGATATTGGTAACTTATTGAGCCTATAAAGCTCATTCTCTTTTTCCATTTCTTTAGATCCAGGAGATCCTATGAGCTTGGGACCGATTAGTGAAGAGCATAGGATTTTAGGTGCTTCTTGCTTAGTTGTCTTTAAATAAATAAATTATTTTAGATCTTTATTTTATTTCTTATTATTCTTGGAGAATTTATCTTTCAATGAATAAAATACTAGTGAATTTGCTTTTACCACTATTTGAGTTGGATTTGATATGATTGTGTATTGACAAAAAGGTAGGCTTTACATATTATTTAGGACCTTGTTCTAATTAAGGAGAGTGCGGCCATCACGTATCCAATCCAGATGATAGATTTGGGGCATGATAGTGTGGCATCAGAGCTTAGATTAAATATCATAAAAACTTATATTAGTGAGAGTGAGATATAATTAGGATCTTGATTGATTATTTTAAAATAATTATAGATGTTTAAAGTTAATTAAATTATTATACAGTGTCTGAGTTTCACTTATGGACATAAATTATGATCCTTAGGATTGAAGCATAGAAGATTGACAAAAATTAAATTTTGAAAAAGTTATGAAGGTTAAATAACTGATATAAGAGGAAATATATATTTTGAGTAATACAGATTAATTATATTATATTGTGCAAGATTTTACATATCAGTACTAGATACCGTGTCAGTTGCTGATCGATATGGTGCTATACTAGTCAATATCGATAATAAAAAATTTTAAAAAAATTTATCTAATAACTAAAAAAAATCAGACCAAATCGGACTGAACTGAACTGTACCATACCAAACCAATAGAATCAAAAAACTAGTTGAAACTATCCTAGTTCTCTACTGGTTCGGCTTGGTTCATCCTGTACCAACCGGTTCGGTGCGGTAAAGTAAACCATGATATTGTGTTAGTATTGAATTTATTTTAAAAATTTAACGTGATGTGATAGTAATCTTGAATTTATTGAAAGTCATCTTCAGTTAGTAGACTATAGTTGTTTTGTTAATAAAAAAATAGAAAGAGGGTAATCAAATGATTTCTCAAGGACATTGCAAGTAAAGAGGACTTTATGATCATGGCAAGATATGACTAAGTAATGGAAGGGCATTTTATAAATAGTTATAAAGAATAATTTCTTTTACTTAATGTTATGAGTGGGTCTTCTAAAGTTGATTTGCTTATCTAACTATGATGCTCTAGCAATTTACAAGATCATAATGAATAAGTTAGAGATTGATTTTCTTAAAAAGAAAGAAATTGATTTTGAATTGTCTAGTTGAATTGCCAAGATAATCCAAAGTTGGCTTGACTCAAATCAAATTTAAAAGTTAATATCTTGATCATACAATAGTCCAAACATGGCAATTATCTCGAGGAATAATTATGATCCAATGATAACAAAATCTTTACTTGAATTTTATAGAATTTTAATCAAAGTTGCAGAGTGTAAGTGGTAGTTTGAGTCATTTTCAATTGATCAAAAATATTGGTAGCAATTTGAAATATATTATGAGGAAAGATATGATTCTTTAATAAAAAAAGCTTTTTATTCATAAATAAAATACGAGTACTATGGATTCTTAAGCTAGCCATGATGTGACTATATTGGTTGTGCTAAGAAAAATTTTGACTATCTTATATCTAAGGTTAGTTATTGTTATTAAATTTGGCCTCTTAAGTATCTAAATAAATCCAACGTGATTCGTTCCTCCTTATGATCGCAACTCAAACATACAAATCATGAGATCAATATTTTATTTTCTTGGGTCTATTTTGATTTAATTATAAGATCATTTTCATAATCATAATGGACCATTATTGTCTTAAGTTATTACTACATAATCATGATCACCTTCACCATCATCTGATGATTTGATTTTATGAAATCAAAATTTCATCATAATGTTTATACCAAATATATCTCAAGCTCTTTTCCAAATATAATTAATTTTAATAAATCAATCTTACTATAAGATTTTTGAATCCAATTGATCCCAGCTCAATCTTAAATGACTTTATTTATCTCAATCTCAGAATCTTGATTACTTAATTAGTGCTCATCTTATTAGTCTATATCCTAATTCTAATGCGATCAAAAGCTTTTGATCGCACTGATTTTGATTGAGGAAAAATAAGATCTTTAATTATGTACTAAAGAGGCAAAATTATAGAATCAATGTGTGAAGAATTCTTAGGAAGAGTACATACTTTGGTGTAGATATATGCTTGAGCATTATGTGGACTCGAGGGGTCAGACTGCTTGAGGTATTTGAGTGGTACTTATAAATTTTGGATGGAGCATCTTTAACTTCAGAAGATCTAGATTTCTTAAATTTTAAGATAAAATTTTTATAAGGGGGAGAATGTGAGAATCAGTTCTTTTGGATCCAATTCATTGTGAAGTCAGCAAACCCCACCAACTTCACCAGAACTCTTCAAAAAAAAATTGAGAGAGAAGCGATCAGAACAAGGAAAGCTTATCCCCTACCTGATCCCATCTCTTGGAAAGGGATAATGACATGCAGATGATCAGATGGGAGTCATGGGCCAAGGAGGAATGATGGGAGGCTATTTGAGATGGTTACACTTGTGAATAGCCAAGCTTATCCCTTCCTTTTCTCTTCTCTATTTAAACCCCTTTCTTTGATCCCTCACCAAAATCGCTCTCCCTCTTCCTTCTTTATCACCTCCAACAGCCCCAGACCCCGCAATCAAGTTGTCATTGTCTGAAAACCCTTCTTCCTCCTTAATCTTTACAATCTCCTCCATTCGGATGTTATCACTGCCAATTTTCCATCACCAACAATGCTGGCTGAGCCACCGTCGCCATTGCTTGCACTCGACCGTGCCTCCACTACTCGGTCATCTTAGCCGTCAGCCACCATCGTCGACCCCCACCCCTCCTCTCTGTTCCCTCTTAGGGCTCCATGGTGGAACCTATGGTTTGGTGAGAAGAAAAAAGAGAGAGGAAGAAAAAGAGAAAGAAAGAAAGAAATAGGAAGAGAGAGAGAGAGGGAGATAGAAGAGAAGAAGACCAAAAAAAAAAATAAAAAGAAAAGAAAATGAGAGAGAGAGAGAGAGAGAAAAGTAGAGAGAGAAAGAGAAAAATCTAATTTTCGTATGAGAGACCTTCCTATTGATCAGTCCTCAATCTGATTGGATCTAAATCAATCAAAAATGTTTAGATTCATCATGTGATTTGATCCAAATAGTGATTTAGACTAGGGGTGCAATTAAGCCAAATCAAGTCAAGTAACTAAAAGCTTGAGCTCGACTTGACTTAAAATACTCGAACTTAAAACTTGGCTTAAGCTCAATTGAGCCTCAATATCCCAAGCTCAAACTTGGCTCGATGAAAAATAAGCAAAGCTCGAAATCAACTCGACTCGACTCGAATATGAGCCAAGCTATACTCGAGCTCGAAATTGAGCTTATCTTGCTAATAATACATATAATAATATATATATTATAAATTAAAATAATTATATATATATATATATTCGAGTAGGCATGTAAGCTTTCGAGCGAGTCGAGTATCTTGCTACTCGAGTTCGACTTGAAAAGCTACTCAAGCTCGATTCAAATACTCGAGCTTGACTCAAACTTGATAATAATCAAATCGAGTTGAGCTCGAGTAGCTCGACTTATTTGCACCCCTAATTCAGATCAAGCATCTCTCTCCTTTCCAGGTTAGTTGTGTCAAATCAAATAGATCGAACTTTGATTGCCCTTATCTTTGTACCTTTTTCAATTGATTAGATCGAACCTAATTAGTCTAATTTTTCTTTGATTAATGAAATAGATCTAATCTAAAATTTTGATCTAGATCAGGAGAAACATAGATTTGAATATCAGACCACATGTCGAAGATCATGACTTTTGGATTCGATCATCTGTAAGTTTTCTATTATCTCTAGATTTATTTTTGTACATATTCATGTATTTAAAAAAATAGATTTTGTACATAAAATATTTAGAAGTTATAAATTTTGAAAGTACCTTATGAATAAAAAATAATTTAAAATATTGGATCAAGCATGATGTCATCTCTGTATGATACAAAATTTGAAAATTTTTTTTTATTTTAATATTATATGATTTTTGAAAAAAATTATATATGTTCATCTTTGCATGAGTTTTTGAATAAAAATTATTTTGTTGTTCTCTGGAAGGATGTAAAAGTTTGAATTGATATCGTTATAGAAAATTATATGTTTATATTATGAGAAAATTTATTCATGAATTGATAAGAAAAAAATCTCTAGTTAGACTATGATTCATGTCTAGCCAACGGGATTGATCGTTAGCTACACATCAAAAATATATTTATTATGGACCTAGCCAATCAGGGTTGATCGCTGATAGAGCTAGTTCTTTTAGACCTAGTCGGTCAGGGCTAATCATGAGTATACGTTGATGAGTTGCATGTATATATTTTAGAACTAGTCTCTTTACCTTGTCCCGAGACTAATCATGGCCGTATGAATTAGAAGTAGTTTTTTTCAAGCCTAGTCAGTTGGGACTAATCGCTGACACACATTGATGCATCACATATTTGTAATTTAGGAGTTAATCTCTTTCGAGCCTTGTTACGGGACTGATTGTAGCCATTGTCGCCAAAGATTGAAAGAAGATTTTTGAATTTTACTGATATGCATGGCATGTTTTAAAAGAAAACTATGTTATTATAAATTATTAATAAATAGTTATATTTTAAAAATTAATTATGCTTGATCTCTCAGAGATATTAATAACTTACTGAGTTTGTAAAGCTAATTCTCTTATTTTTCTTTTCTTCAGATCCAGAAGATCTTATGGGGCTGGGGATCGGTCAGTGAGAAGTATAGATTTTTAGGTATTACTTGTTTAGCTATCTTTAAATAAATAGATTATTTTGGATCTTTATTAGATCTTTATTTTATTTCTTATTATTTTTGAAGAATTTATCCTTTAATGAATAAAATACTAGTGAACTAGTCGAAGATCCGTGCATTTCGCAGGATGGATAATTATGACCTATAATTATTAAAATTTTTAATAATAAATATTCATAATAAATATTTTTTATTTTTTTTAATATTTTATTTATTTATTTATTATATATATTTTTTTATTATTTTATAAAATAATATTTTATTTTATTTTATTTTATTTTCTATTTTTATATCTTCTACACACTCGTCGGTGCTGTCGCACCCCTTTGTCGTCCCACCACGGCTTCTCTTCTTTCTTGGTAAATATCGATCCTGATCGCACTCCCATCTCCTCTCTTCTTCTTATACCTTCTCCATGCTTGCTGATGCCCCTCTCTTGGCAAATGCCAATTTTGATCGTACCCCTATTCCCTCACTTATTTTCATACTTTTTTTAAACTTTTAGAGGCTATTAAATATAGAGATTCGCTCTCAAATTGATGGAGTACCATGCTCTATTTATGGATAATTTATTAGGTTTAATCTAATCTGATCCAATGGATTGATTCAGTTCTCAAAATATATTATTTTTAAAAAAATAATAAAAATTTATTTTTTAAAAAATAAATTAGTATATTATTATTTTTAAAATTAAAAAAATAATATATTATCTTTATAAAATAATAATAAATTAGTATTTTAAAAAATATTATTATTATATTTTATTTTTTAAAAATACTTTTCATCTCTTATCTCTCTTCTAGTTTTATTTTTAAAATATTATTTTTTTAAAATTTTTAAAATATTATTTTATTATTATTTAAAAATAATATTTTAGTTCTATATGGTACAACTAAAGTATCTAAGATGCTGAGGTGGCAACATCATAATACTCCTCCATAAAGTATTGTTATATATATATATATATATATATATATATATATATATATAATAGATTTGCTTTTATCACTGTTCGAGTTGGATTTGATATGATAGTGTATTGATAAAAAAAGCAGCTTTTGCATACTTTTTAGGATCTTATTCTAAGAAATGTGCCACCATCACATTGCTGAGAAAAATGCCTCGAATTATCTTATAATAAGTCCACAACGAGATCCAAGATGATGAACGAAGTTTAATGAGTCCAAGAACATTCAAATTGAAGTTCAGATGGCGAAGATAACATGCAAGAAAGCCACCCAAAAAATTGACTGTTGAGTGGGGCCCATTGGTCAGTGGGCAAGCACTAGGCCATGGGCGCCAGCGGGTGCTAGGCCATGCTAGGCCCAGTGCATGCGACAAACATGCATGCAAGCATGTGATTCTTCGACCCAGGCCCAGGCGATCGTGCGTGCCAGCATGGCCTGAGCCCAGGTGGTGGTCGTGAAGGGTTCTGGCTTCGATTCTGGTGCCCAAGCGGTGATAGTGCACCATAGACGTGCTCAGCATGCATGCGGAAAAATTTTATAGGTTCTACAAAAATTATCCCATGGATCAGGCTCTTTCATGGGATCTTTTTTGACTTCAAATCGAATTGAGATATCTGATTCAAGATTGAACAGAGGCCTTTAAAACGCCTAGAGAGTAGATCGAAGGATGTGGCAGGTGGTGGCTTAGCAGCAACTTAGACGAAACTTGAAACATGATTGAGAGTAGAAGAAAGGTGCCAGTAGATAGTAGGAGCATGGGGCTTTGGGCAGACAGCTAGGTAGTAGACTGTGATCATTTCAGAGGATCTCAAAAAGAGAGTTTGGTAAGGATAGCTTTCGTTGAAAATCGAACAAGGTTAAAGCATGCATTTTTGAAACTTTTTTCAAATTAAATGGCAATAGAAGTAAAAATTAATCAAATATTAATCTACTGCATGCAATGATTAGACCATTAAATCTTACTCAGGATCTAAACATGCTAATATGTATTAGAAAATTTAAATGCGATTGATCAGCAAATCATATTCGTTGATTGACTTATGTTCAGAACACAATATCTTTGCGCGGATGGATGATCTCCACAATCTGAATCTATAGGAGAAAGCCTTATTGTCGCATTGTAGCTGCACACTTGTCTGACCTTAATGGACAGTTTACACGGAGCTCCTAGTTCAGACCAACTCCACCAGAGTGCTAGCTCCTCGTCGGAGTTTTCGATGGTTGATCTCGATCGATCCAATCGATCATCTTCTTTCTGATCTTTTGGATGTTTTAGAAAATCAGAAGATGGACTTTGAAGGATGATGAGATGGTGTATCAAATTTGGTGGTGATTAGACACTCACAGCGCTTAATCTCTCCATCCAAATCCTAAGTTCCAACTCTAGGATTTTACACACCCAAAAACCCTGATGCCTTGAAAATGCTCTCATGCTTTTCCTGTTTGGAATTTTACATGAAACAAATTTTCATGGATAGAGGACTTTCCTTTCTATAGAAATCACCCTTAGATCACATATGAAGTAGGCGTCCAAGTGAAAAGAAAAATTAAGTGGCGTAAGAGATAAAAGTTGGCATAGGAAGACACACCCTCTCTCCTTGGACTTTTCCATGCCTAGACTTGCTTCCCTTTCTATCTTTCTCTCTCTCAAAAGCTCCTCACAAACCCTCTCAGAGTCCTCACACATGCCCACCTAATTTGTCGCATTTTATTGGCATTAATTTGATGGGAAATGCGTGAGAAGGATAAGGCATGAAGGTTGAACTTGTTTCAACCGTCTAATAAAATTTGAATTAAAATGCATTCTAATCCATTTCCAATGCTTTATCCAAGTAGGTGAGGAGTAAAAGGACTCTCCTTCTGCTCGCCCTCACTTATAAATTGCCCAAGATATTGTGCGACAAATGCGTGGCAACGTGGAGAATGGATAAGATAAGTAGTTGAACTTGTTTCAATCAATTCAAGTTAAATTCAAATAAAATTTTTTCTTATCCTTTTCTAATGCCCCCTCTCAAGATTTTGACACATAGAAGGACTCTCCTTTTGCATGCCCATACTTGAGAAAAATAAAAAAAATATGCGATGAAGGAAGGAAGGCATGGAGAAAAGATAAGGTGAGGCAAAAGAGAGCTATTATTGTAATATCATTCATAATAAAATCATAATAATTTTTTTTATTAACAAACAATAACTATCTTAGGCCAAAAGCCCAACAGATATAATGTTCATTATAAAAGATAGACAATAGTAACAATCACTTAAAATGATACTATTAATTTTAAAAATAAGCTTAAGAGCTTCCAATGCTATGACTAAAAATTTACTTTCATTTCCAATATTAAGAAATTTATCGTTATTCTCAAATTTTCTATCAATTTGAAGTCCATACAGCTAATTGCATATGTGAACTGGACTCTTGATATCATATACCCAGGTAGATATATCACAAACAGAAAAATTATAAGGTGTTATCATATAACAATCTTGATCAGCAACTATTTATTGATTTCTCATGTTCAGTCTATTCGAGTCAAGAAGATAATTTCTCTTGGGATCTATCTGATTAGGGTCAAGACTAGACTCTTCGTAATTAGGTCCTAAAAGCTTGTTATATCCAATAGTGAATGGAACGGACTTACACTAATCATTCTATTTATCTGAAAGAAAAATATAAAATCTTATTAGTACTTAAATTAATTAATCCTAAAGGCTCAAACTTTAATCTAAAGGTCCTTCCACTATTTTATAAATTGATAGTCTCTACCTTCAATTCAAGAAATTACATTAACTCCTTAGTGGATACTAGAATCTATATAGACTATAAATGGACCCAAGGAAAGCTCTGGCTAACTCGTGTATTTTTATAGGTAGGTTTACAATCAATTATTTTTTCAAATAATTTTTAGTAATTAGATTTTATCCTAAAAATTAATTCAATAGGCTAAGGCCTCCATTGAAAAGATCTGGTTAGGTTCAACCATTAATATGATGGAGTTTGGTGTATTAAACCAATGATGACCAGTCCGAAAAAAGCTCTGGCTAATCTAATCATCGTTAAGAGAGTGCGACCTAATCATTATATGATGGACAGTAATTTCAATATCTAGATGAACACCAGATGTAAGGCATCTTCAATGTCCACCTAGAAAATTAGACTCATTACTATTCATCTTAATGGAAGGCTATGACTCGATTATCCCCATAGCTTAGTCATTTTAAGAATCTAATAATTTAGAAAATTTAGATTACATATGATTTAAGGATACAAAGTGTTGGAAATGTGTCTCAAAATCAATCGTCAGTCTATTGACGGTTGGGCCATACATTTATAATTGTATATGAATTATAAATTAATAAAAGTTAGTTTGATATTTTTCATCATAAATTCTGTTGTTTTTTAATGAACTCTGTGTTATGATAAAGTCCTTGAGACTATTTAGATTCAGCAAAGAAGAATTTATCATTTAATTCTTAAATAGTTCACGATCAAATGATATGTTATTACTTAGGACGACAACGTTTATCGAGTATAGGTCGTTGTATGCCATATAGATTGGTTGTCCTCATAACCAAGGAGTGTTGAGATACTGATATGGTATGCAAGTGAGATATATGGGTACTTCTGTACTGAACATGCCCAACTTCGAAACTTTTCTCCTATTAAGATTAGCTCCGATGGAATATGGGTATAAATGTTCCTCTGACTTGAGATCACCACGGTGACTTTCAAGCAACTCACTATATTTTGGTGCCGAACTATCTAAATTTTTAATTCAGTAATGAAAAATTTTTGGACACAGTCAAGTACTTATGGAATCGATACGTGTATCAAGATCGGATTGACCACTTTTGATTTCAGGAGCTGTGTTCAATTATGTTTCAATTTAGTAAAATCTTGATCAAGATAGTCTTAGTAAGGAGTCACGGGACTAATTGCTTTGAGATACGACATGGATGTATTTTCTATGATTGACAGTCTAATCCTGAGTCATCTATTACATAGAGATCATAGGGATGAATTATACGATAACCATATTCATATAGATTCTGAATGTTGCGATTATGATTATTTGACTTATCCGAACATTAGATACCATTGCTAGATGATCACTTCGATTATTATAGAAATTGATTTATGTGCTATCGGCTTAGGTTTGGACCTGCAGAGTCACACACACTAGAGATTTTCACATGATCTGATGGCTGGTGAAGAGTCTCACTCGACTAGGATTCTATGGTCAAGAGTTCCACTGGACTAGGACTCTTCGATCGGGAGTCCTACTGGATTAGGACATTGAGTCTCAATGTCTGGGGGTCTGTGGTTAAGAGTCCCACTAGATTGGGACTCTTCAACCAAGAGTCCCATAGCTCTAGGACTCTGAGTCCTACATGTCTGAAACTCTATGATTGAGAGTTGAGACTCTACAATCATGAGTTTCACTTATTTCGGACTTCGGGATCAAGAGTTCCACTGGTTTGGAACTCTTCGATTAAGAGTTTCATTTTGATGGAACTCTGTTGTCTGGACACCCACTGGATTTGGACTCTGATTTTATGAGAGATTTTATTAGTGATTTGATCACTAATTAACTCTATTTGATTGAGTAATTATTTTTGGTCCAAGTCCAATTGAATTGGTTCAGTTGGGTCTGACCTGATTAGGTCGTTGGTTGACCTAATCGCCGAGGAGATTTGAATCCTGATTTGATGAGAGATTGGGCTTGATCAATTTCTAATTTTATTGAGATTTAATTGAGCCTAATTAAGCCTAAATATATTGGGTTTAAATTAGTCTAATTGGGCCTAACCTATTTTGAATTGGTTGGTTCAATTGGTTCAAGTTTGAATTTTAAAGACTAGTTTGACTAGTCTTCTTTCCCTACGCCATTTAACCCACGCCCACTTAAAAATTTAATCTAATTCTCTCATGACTTATTTCCCATGCATAAAAGAGCTTTTGACTAGGTCTCCCACATTCCAAATGGATAAGGTTTGGTTGTTATTTATTTTGATTTGAATGAGATTTAAACTTGGATAAAAAACAACCTCTACCTTATCCATGCGCCACCCTTCTCTTGTGCGACACTTTTGCTACACAAGAAAAGGTTTCTCATGATTCCTTTCTATGCCAAAAGAAGTTCACATCCAGCCTATCTCACATCCCTTGTGGATGGGATCACATGGTTTGGAGGTTGAATTTGGTCTAACAACCAACCCGATCTATCTCTCCACGCGGTGTCTACACTCTTCGGTGCAAAATAAATAGGAGGAATTTTTGGGATGTGAAAGAACTGATCTAAGATTGAGAGAGGACTTTTATGAGCCTCCTGGTGCATGAGAAAAAGTTTGAAAAAAATTTTGTGAGGAGAAAAACCTAAGAAAGGCTAGCGCAGGATTTCAAGGTGCATTTGACCTAGGATTTTGAGCTAGGATTCGGGAATCCATTTCATGAGCTACGAGTGTCGAAAGCCCATGAAATTTTATAGAGAACCTTCTCTGCCTCTCTACCATATCTACCAGTGACCTAGAGCATCCATGAAGCTCGTAGACAAGGATCGAAGGCATTCGATCAAAATAGCCCTTAAAAGACTTCGATGTCGAGCTAACACTCGCGTGGGAGCCGATCAGGACTAGGAGCCTCGTATGGATGATCCATGGAGGTCAGATACTTGTATGGCTACATCGTAACTAGCAAAACTATTTGACGATGATCAAATCATGGTAATCAACTATCCACAAAAAGGTATTGTGTTCTGAACATGTAAATATAATAAATAGTTTACTACATAGTTTTATTTTCAGATCTATTAATGTATGCATGCATATTATATTTAGATCCTAATGTGTAGGGTTAAATAATCTTATATGATTAGTAGATAATTAATTAGATTAATTATTTTTCCATTGCTTCTTTGCTATTTTTAAAAAATTTTCGAAAATAGCATAGCAAACCCTGCACTATTTCCTTTATAAAGGACACGAACCAATTTTCTCCCATTGACTTCACCAAGTCAAATCCTTCCACTGACTTCACCAAGTCAATAGATTATGATTAAGATCAATTTAGGTCCATGGGCACCTAATTCAGTCTTATTGATTGAAATCGGTCAAACTGATTCCTAGTGACATGGATGAGCTTGAATCATTAAGTGATCTAATCAAATCCTAATCGATCATGTTGGTCAGATAAGTGAGATCAGTGGAAGAAATATGCCATTAACTCATCAAAGATCGAATCAATACAAGTAGCTTCCAATTAAAAACCATCAATTTTGACTGCTAAATTTATCTTAGACACCAATCGGTTAATTAGTTTTAATATAATCAATCTAATGATTATGGGCTCGACCGCGTAGTCATGAATTATATCCATCTTGATTTTGTTAAAGACATGGACTCGTCCAACTATAACTATTGGAGTTGATTCTAGAGTGTCTTTGACCTAATCTAATTCAATAATTAGTTAGGTTTGATCAATTACTTTAGTTAAGTTCATTCTTCAACTAACCTTAGGTTTAACCAAATAAATGGATATAATTCATCTAATCCTTTAACCCATAATTTTATGAATTTATCTTAGGATCTTTAATTCATAATTCTAAATCCTATTAGACAACACTCAATTCTTTTAATTAAATTTTGGACTGATGGATTGGGATTTGGCATTTTGAAAATATTTTTTAAATTTTAAAAAAAAATTTAATTTTTTGTTCATCAAATGAGTTGACTCATTTTAGAAATAGATCAGCTTATTTCATCAATAGCAACCTATTGCTATTTTCATAACAAAAAATAAACCAAAATAAAATTAAAGCTTGAATCACTCATTAGATCTAATCTAACCTATTCATGTTTAATTTTTAATTTATTTTTTTATTAATTAAAATAATTTTAATTAATAAATAAATATATCATATATGCTAGCATTTAATTTTTTTAATTAACATATAAGCATGTTAAGCAATCCTTGCTCTGATACCATTGTTGAAAATTGAGCAGGGTTAGAGCATGCATTTCTGAATTTTTTTTTGAATTAAATGGCAATGAAAGTAAAAATTAATCAAATATTAATCTACTACATACAATGATCAGATCATTAAACCATACTCAGGATCTAGACATGTTAATATGTATTAGAAAATTTAAATGCGATCAATCAGCAAATCATATTCGCTAATCGACTGGTGTTCAGAACATAATACCTTTACGTGAGTAGATGATCTCTATGATATAAATTTATAGGAGGAAACCTTATTATTGTGCTGCAGCCGAATACTTATCCGATCTTTATGGACAGTCCTCACAGAGCTTCTGATCTAGACAAGCTCTACCGAAGTGCTAGTTCCTCGTCGGGGCCTTCGACGGTAATCTAATCGATCATCTTCTTTCTGATCTCTTGGATGCTCCAGAAAATCAAAAGATGGACTTCAAAGGATGATGAGGTGGTGTATCAAATTTGATGTTGATTGGGCACTCACAATGCTCAATCTCTTCACTCGAACCCTAAGTCCCAACTCTAGAGTTTTGCACACCCAAAAACCTTGATGCCCCGAAAAAGCTCTCATGCTATTGCTATTTGGAATTTTATCGTGAAACAAATTTTCATGGATAGAAGACTTTCCTTTCTAAAGAAACCCCACTTAAATCATATCTGAAGTGGGCGTCCAAGAGAAAAAAAAATCAGGTCGTGTGAGAGATAGAAGTTGGCATAGGAAGATACACCCTCTTTCCCTGGACTTTCTAGGCCTAGACTTGCACCCTTTTCTATCTTTCTCTCTCTCAGAAACTCCTTACGAACCCTCTCAGAGTCCTCACACATGCCCACTTAATCTGTTGCATTTTATTGGCATTAATTTGATGGAAAATGCTTGAGAAGGATAAGGTATGGAGGTTGAACTTGTTTCAACCTCCTAACAAAATTTGAATTCAAATGCATTCTAATCCATTTCCAATGCTTTATCTAAGTGGGTGATGAGCAGAAGGACTCTCCTTCTGCTCGCCCTCACTTAGAAATCTCCCAAAATATTGTGTGACAAATGAATGGCAACGTGGGGAATGGATAAGATAAGTGGTTGAACTTGTTTCAACCAATTCAAGTTGAATTCAAATAAAATTTCTTCTTATCCTTTTCCGATGCCCCCTCTCAAGAGTTTGACGTATAGAAGGACTCTCCCTCTACACATCCACACTCAAAAAAAACAAAAAAAATGTACAATGAAGGAAGGGAGGCATGGAGAAAAGATAAGATGAGGCAAAAGAGAGCTAAACAATTCATTTGAATTCAAAATTTAAATGAACTCAACCTAATCCAACTATTGGACTAGATCAAAGGCAGATAAGAGAGAGTGCACACTTCTCTTTTAGGCATGGGAAATCTTACACATATTCCTAATGTGCGTGGAGAAAAACATGGGTCAAAAGGTCAAGACACAGGGAGAAGGGAATTTAAAATTCAAACTCATTTTGAATTGGTCCAAATTGGTTTCAACCAAACCAATTTTTCAGACCCATTTAGATCAGGTCAAATCAAACTAAATTAGGCTTAATCCAATCTAATTAAAATTTAATCAAATTAAAAATTAATTAAGTTCAGATCCTGATCAAATCAGAATCAAATCTCTTATAGCGATTAGGTCAACTCATGATCTGATCGGGTCAAATCCAATCGAATCAAATTCAATCAGATTTGATCAAATCCTTATCGCTCAATCAAATTAAGCTAATTAGTAATCTAATTGCTAATAAATCTTTCAATAAATATAGAATTCCAATCGGATGGATGTTTGAAAAATAGAGCCCCATATACATGAAATTCTTGATCGAAGAGTTCCAAACTAGTTGAACTCTTGATCGAAGAATTCTAAACGAATGAAACTCATGATCATAGAGTCTCAAACTAATGAGACTCTCTCTCAGACATGTAGAAATTAGAGTCTTAGTCTAGTGAGACCCACAAAGGCAGAGTCTCGTCCAATGAGACTTCTGGTCATAAAGTCTTAATCCAGTGGGACTCTTGATCATGGAGTTTCAGAATATTGGGACACTTGATCAGCCATCAGATCATATAGAAACTTCTATTATGTGTGACTCCATAGGTTCAAATTCTAAGCTGATAGCATAAGAACTAATTTTTTGTATCAATCGATATGACCATTTAGCAATGGTAGATGTCCGGATAGGTCGAAAAGTTACAATGCAACATCGACGAACCTGTGGTATAGGTTACCATATAATTCATCCTCTTGACCTCAATACTCAAAAGATGACCTAGGGTTTAACTGTCAACCCTGAAAATCATCTATAATGTATTTCAAAATTCAGTGTCCATCGAATAGGCTACCCCAACCGAGATTTTGCTAAATTGAAATATAGTGATGCATCTGCTCCAACAATTGGAGGGGTCAATTCCATCTTGACTCATGCACCAATAAAATAAATACTTGACTGCATCCAGTAACCTTTCATCATTGAATTAAAAATTCAGATAGTTCAGCACCTAAGTGCAGTGAGTTGCTTGCAAGTCACCTTAATGATCTCAGGTCTAAGGGATACTTATATCCATATCCTTCGTGAGCAACTCTTGATAGTAAAGAGCTACACAGTTGGGTCATGTTCAGTAAAATATACCCATATACTTTATCTACATGCCACATCAGTACATCATACTCCTTGGTTAAGAGGATAACCAATGCATATGGCACACAACGATCTACACTTGATATATTGTCATCCTAGGTAACAACGTATCATTTGATCGCGAACAAGTTTAAGGACTAAATGATAAATTCTTCTTTGTCAAGTCTAAATAGTCCTAAGGACTTCATCACAGAAGAGTTCATTACAGAAAGATGCACAAAAGTGATGAAAATATCAAAATAATAATTTTATTTATTATAATGATTCAAGTATATTTACAATTAGTTCAACCATCTACAATCTAGATGATTAGCTTTAGGATACATTTCTCAATAGCATCTTATTGAGAGGATTGTATATGTGAGTTTAAAATAGATAATCTCCTCTTATATCTCTTCTTTTTTCATAGTGAAACTTTGCATGCTCTGTGGAGATGAGAGCTTTTAGGCTGATTCACAGACTTGATTGTTTTTTTATTTTATTTTCTTCTTTCTTTCTACTATAATATCTTGGTACGAGATTCTCATCAAATGATATCAGAGTGAGTTGATACCCCAAAAATTGGTATCAGAGTCAGATGGTACTAGAGCGTAAATTATAGAAATGGTAAAAAAGATTGAAGAATATAAAGAAGACAAGCGCGATCAAGATGGAGATCAATAGATTTAATGAAAAGAATAATTTCTTCTTATGGCAAGTAAGAGTAAAGAATATTCTCATCCAACACGGATTGATTGACGCTCTCTTGTATGATGAGTTGCAGCCACCATGGAGATGAAAGATTGAAAATGAATCCAGATGCAAATGGTGAGCACGATCTACTTATATCTAACGAATGATGTCGTGATCCATGTACTTAGTGAGACTTCCATGGCATGTGGTCAAGTGAGAGTTTACAGCGAATCGTCACAATATCTATTTTGATGTCTACCGTGGTGATGAAGCAGACATACGGCAATACAATTCAAAATTCTCATAATCCTCGCGTGAGAAAAGACAGACTTGTTTTGCTATCATAAATAAGTCGTCCTGTCTGAGCCAAAGGAGTTTGTGCTCAAACAGAAGTCTTCTTATGGTCTGACTGGAGGTTGTCCAAGTCAGAATAGGTTGTCTTATTTGTAAGACATTACCTGCCATTTTGGTTTGGTCACCATTTCTTGCCATTTCTTGGTTCTTTGACTTTGGTCTACAAAAGACTCTAGGTTTGACTGGTCAAACGTTGACCATTCACCCTTTGACTTTTGACCACATGTCATGCACCTATTGGAGAGCTGGTGGGGGCTTGTCCCCCTGCCAGAACCTGGCAAGGAGATGGGCGCACGCACGCCAAGGGAGGGTGGCGTGAGCCCAAGTAGGAGGCGCCTAGGAGTCCTTGTGTGGGACAAGGACTCCATCTCCCTTTAGGATTCCAATGAGAGTTCTTCTAAGAATCCAGTTTGACTGGTCCAAGGCACTCTCCAAGTAGGAATCCAGGGGACTCTAATTCCCACCAATCAGATTTAGATCTGATTTCACAAAGGGTTGTGATTGGTTGGGAGGAAGATGACTATGGATCACGCTTAGTCTATATAAGAGACCCAGCGCCCAAGTGAAAAAATAATCAAGAAATAATCAAGAAGCAATCTTCCCACGCCCCAAGGCTGCCTCTCTCCCCTTTCTCCACGCCATACTCTCATCTCCCCTTGCTCTCCACGTCCAAAAGTGTTTTGGATTTGGATTGGTGCGATTTAGATCAAGAAAAGGAGATCAAAAGCAAGAAGGCTGCGCTGCTGCGAAGAACGACTGCAGATCTTCAAAAGGAGTTTTGAAGATCCTCCAGATCAGATCCAGATCTGATTTTTGGAGGCGTGATAGAGAAGAAGAGGATCTCCAGATCCAGCCCGAGTGGATACCGGTAGAGGCCAGGCGCTTGCGTGGCTTGATCCAGAACCTTCACAATTAAATCTAAATCAAAAATTCTAATTTCTTTTTAATCAAATCTCTCTTGATCATCCCTTCAAGTGGTATCAGAGCCATGGTTCTAAAAATAGTTTAGATCTGATTTTTAATTTTATTTTAATTAAAAATAACGTGATTTCAGATGTCACATGAGATGTGATCAGATCTGAAATCAGGAAAATTAAAATTAAATGATTTGGATCTAAGAACATGAAGATATGCATGACTAGTTCTAGAATAGAATAGTTCTATAGAATAGTTTTGCATGTCTTTGATTTAATATGATTAAATCATATTTTAGATCTTCTTATTTACTGTTTTCTGATATTATAAGTGTTATAATAACATCTGATAAACAGCAAATAAAAATTATTTAATTTTAAATATCATATGAGATATGATAGATGCATGACTAGACTAGTTGTAGAATAGTTCTACATAATTGTCTAGATTAGAATTTATTTTGATTAGATCAATTTAAATCTAATTTTTCAGATTATTATGTGATAATTTAGATCTGAAAACATGCATGATTATGATACATGAGATGTATGCAAAATATGCCATGGTTAGATCTAAATTTGTATATGAGATATATGATATAGATCTATAACTGTTTTGTAGTATTGAATGTTTATTGAATGTTCCTGATTAAGGCGTTCCTCTTGGCCGTCCGGTCATAAGAACGAAGAAGGGTTTAAAGGCCCTCTCTTCCCATTCGATGGGGTGTTCTTATGATGTGTAGGGGTGCTGCGTGTTCGTCCTTAATCAGAAACCCAAAACTTACTTTCTGCAAAACCCTAGATCCTGAAACCCTAGGATTTATTGTGCATATTTTGTTTATGAACCCAACTTAATTAAGAATTAAGTTTATGGAATATTAATTAGGTCTAAAATTGAGAATTTCAGATCTAAGACATATTCATAATACTGGGTTCGGGCTTGGGTAGCTCAATTAGGTCTAAGCGGTTGATCAAACCGAATCAAGAGTTGGTTAGATGGGATCAACAATGCTTAAATTGACCAGCCTAATAGGATTAAGTCTGGGTCAAGATCGAGTCACGATCAAGCAAGACCTAATTAGGCTCAGAGGTTAGAGTCTGGATTGTAGGCTAACCCAATTGGTTCTGACTCAACAATTTGGTGTCTAAGGTAAGTTTGGCACAGACGACCGACTGGTTTTTAATTGGAAGCTACTCGACCTGAATGCGTTCTTGTACGAGTTAATGGCATATTCCTTCCACCGGTCTCACTTACCTGGCCATATCTGTTGACACAGTTCTGATCTGAGGTGGTCAATAATCCGAGCTGACCCATGCCACTAGGTTAGTCATAATTGTTATGACTAAGCCAAGTCTAGTTTAATGAGACCTGAATCAATTCTCCCTAAGAAAAGATTAAGTCCGAGGTCTTCCACCATTGTAGACGTGCGGGCCCTTCCCGGGGTTGATTGTTCTCGGCTGGATACAGTGGCTCAGTTGCACCGGGAAGACGCAACCATGTCTATTAGGCATTGGATGCTATGGGCTGGAGGATGAGTTGGGCTCAATATTCCGGATACGGTGAGAGACCCAATTAGGAACCCAGTCTATGCAAATGGTGGGTCTGACTTAACTAAGGAGTGGATCAATATTCCGGATACGGTGAGATTCATGAATTAGAGACCAAGTTTGGGTGCACCATGATTAGAGAATCATTGAACAAGAGTTGTTCACTCATTGGCTAACCCATCACCAATAACTGTTAGGTGAGGTGATGAGTCAGTTGGTGAGACCGCACCACCCACTAGAAATCATCAATCGCGGAGATTTTCGCATCTCTACAGAGGGAGTGTAGGGATCCGAGAAAATAGTGGGAGCTAATTTGTTTAAAAATAAAATCCCTAAACAAATTGGTCAAGTCAAAATTACAGTATCTAACTAGAATCTTTGACTCTCTACAGGAAAATGTCTGCGTCCAACCCACTGGCACGTATCCTAGACACACATAGACTGACTGGACCCAATTATAAAGATTGGCTCAGGAACTACAAAATTGTTTTGGGTTCAGAGAAGTTAACACATGTTTTGGACCAGGACCCTCCCACCTTACCAGCTCGTCCATCCACTGAACAGAGAGCGTCTCTGGAAAAATGGATTGACGAAGACAATAAGGCCAGATACTACATGTTGGGCTCGATGTCTGATGAGCTCCAGCGCCAACATGAAGATATCGGGACTGCTCGCCAAATGTTGGCTCACCTGCAGGAGATGTTTGGTGAACAGAGTCGCGCAGCCAAATATCAAGTCACGAAACGACTTTTTAAGGCTAAGATGCGTGATGGGCAGTCAGTCCAAGATCACTGTCTGACAATGATCAAGGACATGGAAGAGCTTGAGAAGCTCGGTGTGAAGTTGGACTTGGACTTGCAGAATGATATTATTCTGCAATCCTTGACTGATGCATATGGGCAATTCATCATGAATTACCACATGCATAAACTTCAAAATTCCTTGGCCGAGTTGATGAATATGCTGGTTACCGCTGAGCTTTCTATGAAAGGTTCTAAAGGCTCAGTTCTTGCTATGGAACGGACTTCTTCCAAAAGAAAGTCTTATGGAAAGAAAAAGAAGTCTGTGAAAAAGCAAAAGGTAGAAGGATCAAAGAAGAAGAAGGCAGAACCGAAGAAGAAGGTCGATGGCAAAGGAAAGTGTTTCCATTGCAACAGCGACGGCCATTGGAAGCGGAACTGCCCTACTTACCTGGCCACCCTAAAGAACAAGAAGGAAGGTCCTTCTGGAGGTATGCTCGTTATTGAGTCTAACCTTACGGTTTCTTCTGCATCCAGTTGGGTGCTTGACTCTGGTTCTATCTAGTGCTCACCTATGCACTTCTATGCAGGGTCTTGAGGATAGCAGGAGGCTGAGGGATGGAGACATGATCCTACGCGTCGGTAATGGAGCAAGAGTTGCTGCAGTAGCCGTGGGAACATACCCTCTTCGATTACCATCTGGTTTAGACTTAGTTTTGAAAGACTGTTATTATTGTGCCTGCAGCTAGCAGGAATTTGATTTCTGTTTCATGCTTA
Source organism: Cocos nucifera (assembly GCA_006176705.1). Lineage (NCBI taxonomy): Eukaryota > Viridiplantae > Streptophyta > Magnoliopsida > Arecales > Arecaceae > Cocos > Cocos nucifera. Next base: position 954,589 of record QRFJ01000070.1, on the reverse strand, counting down.
GCACAAGAAGGTTATGTGATCACCTTCTTTAAGGACCATTGTAACATTCTTTATGAAAGAAATAAAATTGCAAATGGTTTCCTTATTAATGGTCTTTATCAGCTACATATTGATGTACCTGTTCTAACTATCGAGCAAAACGTGAATGCCAAACGACCTAGGGATAGTCCAAACGACAGATATCTATGGCACCTGAGATTAGGTCATATAGCAGAAGATAGGATCAACAAATTGGAGAAAAATGGGCTATTGAGTCCATTGACTTCCGAGTCATATCCAACTTGTGAATCTTGTCTTCAAGGCAAAATGACTAAACTCCCTTTTGTTGGACATGGGGAGAGGGCCACAGATCTCCTTGCCCTAGTACATACTGATGTGTGCGGCCCATTCGATGTGCCGGCTAGAGGCAATTTTGTCTACTTCATTACCTTTACCGATGATCTGTCTAGGTATGGGTATGTGTATCTTATGAGACACAAGTCTGAAGCTTTTGAAAAGTTCAAAGAATTCAGACATGAAGTAGAAAAACAAACTGGAAAACCCATTAAGGTTCTTCGATCAGATCGAGGAGGTGAATACCTTAGCCGGGAATTCCTAGACTATCTTAAGGAAAATGGCATAGTCTCTCAATGGACTCCACCAGGAACACCTCAACTCAACGGGGTTTCAGAACGGAGAAATCGGACTCTATTGGATATGGTTCGATCCATGATGAGCTTCACAGACCTCCCAGATTTTCTTTGGGGACATTCATTATTAACTTCAATCTATTTACTGAATAGGGTTCCCTCTAAAACCGTTCCTACCACACCGTATGAGATATGGCACGGTAAGAAACCAAGTCTGAGTCATCTCAGAATTTGGGGTTGTCCGGCTCATGTCAAAAGACAACAAGCGGACAAGTTAGAGTTTAGGTCCTTTAGAGCTCGATTCATAGGATATCCTAAAGAGTCATTAGGATACTATTTCTACATTCCAGAAGACCACAATGTGATTGTGAGTCGACATGCCATATTTCTTGAAAAATAGTTTATTCAAGATAGTGGCATTGGAAAGCAGATTAAGCTTGATGAGAAAGTCTCACAAGCAGAAAGAGCTAAGGACCAAGTGGAACCAAATCAGGTTGAGCCAATAAGAACACTACCTCCTCCACCTCGTAGATCGGAAAGAGTTTCCCGTCCCCCTGAAAGATACTTAGGTATTATTTCAGAGGATGTAGAGGAAATGTTCCTCATAGGTAATGGTGCTCATGGTGATGATCCCAAAACCTACAACGAGGCGATATCAGATATCGACTCCGAGAAATGGCTTGAGGCAATGAAGTCAGAGATCGACTCGATGCACTCAAACCAAGTCTGGACCTTGGTAGATCCACCAGAAGGTATAGTACCTATTGGGTGTAAATGGATCTTCAAGAGAAAGATTGGTGCAGATGGGAATGTGGAGACATTCAAGGCTAGACTAGGTGGCAAAAGGTTATAGTCAACGTGAAGGCATTGACTATCAGGATACCTTTTCCCCAGTAGGCTATGCTAAAATCCATCCGCACATTGCTTGCTGTTGCAGCCTATTTCGATTATGAAATATGGCAAATGGACGTGAAAACGGCATTCCTAAATGGATATCTTGAGGAAGATATCTATATGGAACAGCCGCTAGGTTTCACATCCAGTGATACTGATCACAAGGTTTGCAAGCTGCAAAGGTCCATATATGGACTTAAGCAAGCATCTCGGAGCTGGAACACTCGTTTCAATGATGTGATCAAAAAGTTTGGTTTCATCAAAAACGAAGAGGAACCATGTGTTTTCAAAAGGGTCAGTGGGAGCGCTGTTGTCTTCCTCGTATTGTACGTGGATGACATCCTCCTTATTGGGAATGATATTCCCATGTTGACATCAGTCAAGATGTGGTTGTCTAAGGAATTCTCCATGAAAGACCTAGGTGAAGCATCCTTTATTCTAGGAATTAAGGTCTATAGGGATAGACCGAATAGGATGCTAGGACTTTCACAGAAGATGTACATAGAGGAAGTACTAAAGAGGTTTAGTATGGAAAACTCTAAGAGGGGATTAATACCCTTCAGACATGGTATTCATCTTTCCAAGAAGATGTGCCCCAGCACACCTGAGGAAATAGAACGCATGAGCAAGATCCCTTATGCTTCTGCAATAGGGAGCCTCATGTATGCCATGCTATGTACACGACCTGATATAGCCCATGCTGTGAGTGTCACAAGCAGATATCAGTCAAATCCAGGTGAAGAACACTGGACTTCTGTGAAATGTATCCTTAAGTACTTGAGAAGAACTAAGGATATGATGTTGGTCTTTGGTAATGGAGAACTCCTGGTCCAGGGATACACAGACTCGGACTTCATGTCCGATATAGATGATCGAAAGTCGACATCTGGAAGTCTGTTTGTGTGCAATGGTGGAGCTGTCAGCTGGAAGAGTTCCAAGCAAACTGTGATAGCAGATTCCACCATGGAAGCAGAATATATAGCTGCATCAGAGGCTGCAAAGGAAGCGTTCTGGTACAAGAAGTTTGCTGCAGAAATTGGAGTAATGCCATCAGATGCCATTCCTCTTTACTGCGACAACAATGGCGCCATAGCCCTTGCTAAGGAGCCGAGGTCTCACCAGAAGTCCAAGCACATTGAGCGGCGATATCATCTCATCCGCGATTACCTTGAGAAAGGTTACGTTGAGGTCAAGAGAGTCAACTCCACAGATAATGTGGCAGACCCACTTACAAAGCCGTTGGGCCAGCAGAAGATCGAAGCCCACCTTGAGAAGATGGGACTTAGACTTGTAGCCAATTGGCTTTAGGACAAGTGGGAGTTTGTTAGATATATGTGCCCTAGAAGCCAGAATTGGCTGACACTTATAATACACTTCTAGGGGCAAAATTGTAATTTTGACTATAATTAATGAAATGGGTTATTTTCTATCACATATGTGTAATTAGTGTTTGTGATACATCCTTTGAGTTAATGGTAATGATAATTTCATATTTTTCAAGAGGTTGAAAATTTAAGACATGAATAATCATTATTAACTCATAAACAGCTCCCGACCATAGGATCATCACGAGGATGGTGATTGATCCGGAAGGTTGGTGTACGATCGCTTCTCTTTAGTAGATGAGTCTTAAGTCTACGGTGTGGAGACACCGGAGCGAAAGTATAGGTACTCGTTAGAGAACGAGGGCACTGAGCGTGACCACCTCGAGTAGTCATTAGGAAGTCTACCTTCTCGTCAATGACTGACTCGATGCTGCAGTAGTGTGTCTGGTTCTTTGACCTGAGATGCATCGGCAGTTCACCTTGAGGGTGTTATGTTTGACTACACCATTACTCGGTCTCCTAGCCATATGGAATCCTGAGGTGTATGTTGGCTATAGCATGTTCATTGTAGGAACTGGATTGCATCAAGATGGGATCTATCTACCTCGGTGGTAGAGGAGCAGCCCTATGATGATCATGAGAATCAAGTCCAGAAATCATGGCCATGGTAGAGTGAAATAATAGAAAGAGTTTCTATTTAGATTTTCACATTGGACTCGAATCGAATGATTACATCATATGACAGAGACTAGGGTTTGACGAGTTCACCTTAACCCTAATCTGATCGGGGCTCAAGATAGAAGAACTTAATCACACAGGTAGCTGCACCAAGAGGTTCGCATTCAGCTCTGATGGGTTGCCACCATATACTGCTAGGTGTCACTGGTGGATTTTGGGAGCAATTAGAATGATTTAGATGATCGATCATTCTAGCTGTTCGAATCAGAAGAGTTCTGATCCATCGAAAGGAGTTTCGATGATGTCGATGATAGAGATCATGACATATCCCATTACCATACAGAACTGAACCTAACTGGGTCACACAAACAAGGGTTTGAATCTGGTGATCATCAATTGAACTGATCTAGTTCAATTGATCTGAATGAGATTCAATTAGGTTCAAGGAAATCGTGCTAGCACTCGATTGAACCTAACGTTCTTCTTTTACTATCATAAATAAGTTGTCCTGACTGAGCCAAAGGAGTTTGTGCTCAATCAGAGGCCTTCATATGGTCTGACTGGAGGTTGTCCAAGTCAGAATAAGGTTGTCTTATTTGTAAGACATTACCTGCCATTTTTGGTCACCTGCCATTTCTTGTTCTTTGACTTTGGTCAAAGTCTACCTTTGACTGGTCAAACGTTGACCATTGACACTTTGACTTTTGACCACATGTCATGCACCTATTGGAGAGCTGGTGGGGGCCTGTCCCCCTGCCAGAACCTGGCAAGGAGAAGGGCGCACGCCAAGGGTGGCGTGAGCCCAAGTAGGAGGCGCCTAGGAGTCCTTGTTGGACAAGGACTCCACCTCCCTTTTGGATTCCAATTAGAGTTCTACTAAGAATCCAACTTTGACTGGTCTTAGGCGCCCTCTAAGGAGGAATCCAGGGGTCTCTATTCCAACCAATCAGATTTAGATCTGATTTCACAAAGGGTTGTGATTGGTTGAGAGGAAGAGGAGTTGGATCACAAGAGGTCTATAAATAAGACCCTGCGCCCAACCCTAATTCTAAGTGAATTGAATGAGAGATTTCCCACGCCCCAAGGCTGCCTCTCCCCTCCTTCTCCATGCCATAGTCTCTTCTCCCCTTGCTCTCCACGTCCAAAAGTGTTTTGGACTTAGGTTGGTGCGATTCAGATCAAAGGAAAGGCGATCAAAAGCAAGAAGGCTGCGCTGCTGCAAAAGGACGACTGCAGATCTTCAAAAGTTTGGATCCTCAAATCCAGAGATCTTTGGAGCTGAAAGGCTAGAGGTTAAAAAGACCAACGGATTTCTGAATCAAAATAAGGTTTATTAAAATTCAATTGCAAGGGGTTGGTTCAGGCTAGCCTCCGACTTGAATCCTATCTAGCAAGCCCTTCTCCCTCTCCTCACTTAATAACTTTATGGTGCATCTTTAATAATTATAATCAATTAATAATATATATATATATATATATAGATATATATATATATATATCCCTATATATATATATATATATTATTTCTAAAAATATAGTTAGGAGATATATATTTCTAAAAATTAATTGTTATTTCTTGATAATTGATTAATTGTTGAGTCAACCGATCTCACCCGGCCGATCCTAGTTAATTGGCTTGAAGTGGGTTCAGTTTAGTTCCATAAATTAGGTATAAATCATATTTTGGTTGCTTGCAACCTAACTTTTAACATGAATCCAGCCTATCACGTGCACCTTGGTCTAATCATTTAATTATTAGCTAAATTGCATTCATGAAACCGGTTTAATAAACAAAGTTGGTCAGATACAATTGAAAATATAATAATTCACCCATTCAAAAATTTCAAGTAACCAGAGAACAAGAGAATAATTAGACAATCAAATTTTATGATAATAATATAAAGAATGAGTAATTAATGCATATTACATGGTGAAATATTATCACTGCTAAAAATCAAAATTATTTAGCAACAAAAAAAGTATTTTGTCGCAAAGGAAAAGATATTGGGAAAGAAACTAATTTGTGAAAAAAAAATAAAAAATACTAAGTGACAAGAACTATTTTCAATATAACAACAAAGTAAACACCTTCAAAACTCATATCTTGCCAAATATTATGTATTTTGCCACAAAACTATGAACATTACTATCACCAAGGATGTTCAAGTTTATGAAACCACCCATTATGAAGCCCGGAGCGGCCCGATCATATCCATTTATGCAAAAAAGCTATTTACAAACTATTTTTTATACCATAAATGGTATTGCTCGATGGATATTGCTTGTGATGGTTGGCTCTCGCACGAGACTAGCACGGCGCTCTAAAAAAAAATTTATTTTTCACTCTAATTCTGTACGAAAGCCAATCACGAACGGTATTTATGGAGCTACACCTTCCGTGATATAAAAAAAATTTCTCAAGCTATTTTTATATTTAGAATCATAACACCCACGTTACAGTAAAGTAATCCTAATTTTGGAATAAAGGCCATCCTCTATCGATAAATGTGTCCTTAGCAATGAAAATATTATCATCGCCAAAAGTCAAAATCCATGCTTAATAAAAATATTTTTTTATCACCACATATAAGAGATATTAGTGATGAAAATAATTCATTGTAAAAAAAAATCATAGATAAATAGCAACAAAGCTATTTGTAATTGCCTAATAATAAATGATATATATCATCACTAAATATGTATTTAGCAAGAAAATATTGTCACCGATAATAATCAAAATAATTTCATAATTAAAAGCATTTTATTACCAAATACAAAAGACAATGACAATAAAACTATTTTATTATCAATGAAATATTTATAATTAATCTACAATAAAAATTATTCCATCATAAAAGCTATACAACAAAGAATATATGATGAAGAAATGGTAATCAATAAATACTGTTATTTTATGATATTACCACTATCGGAATTGCCATCAATAATTGTACACCTAGCAATCGCTGAAGAAAAAAAAAAAAAAAAAGAAAAAAAAAGCTGTTTCTTCAAAGATAAAAGGCATGATCAACTCATAAAAAATTTTATTTGTTATGCATGTGTATAAATGCATTTGGAGATTGCTTGGTACACTTCATATGGGCCAGCTTACTTTGCAGGTTAAGCTACAAAGTGGTTGGTATCACCTTTTGGAGTTCCGCAACTCAATTACAGGTGCAAATCAAACCACGTCAGAGCTGCTGCTTCAGCCTAATTTACTACAACTCGATTGGTGGCCAAAATTCCTCCCCCTCTTCCATCCCTCCTCTCGCATCCCATGCCCCTCTCCACTTTACCGCACCTTGCCTTGCCCTTCACTGGTACCGATAGGCCAAAACCCTCTAGAAATGGGATAACTTGGCGACGGTGTTGGAGAATATTGTGAAGACCCTGATGGGGTTTTGGTCAGTGAAAGCTGATCATTTGTCATTCAGAGCTTCCACCAATCTTGCATTATGAACGATGGAGCCTTTGGGATCATATATCCTACAAGGAGGGCACCATCCTAGAGATTGGAGCAACTGTACGTGGTCATCAAGAGAAGCATCCAGGCCCAGGGCTGTTGCAGCAACAATAATGGTGGAATTCCTCCCGTTCCATCATCACCAGCCTCTGGTATCAAAATTTGGTCCGCCTCTAGGGTGGTGCCATGAGAGGAGAAAGATCCTCCCCTAGTCTACGACCATGCTCCATCGCCGTGCTGACCCTACTCTTGCTTCTTCTGTCACCAAATAGGGGAGTGCCGGCAGCTCGAGTTGCCTTAAGCCAAAGAGCTCCATCACTACCGAAATCAAAAACCAATTATTAGTGGCAATAATGATATATCTTTACCAGAAGTTTTAACATTTGTGACAATAATATTTTATTGCAAAAAATCTTAAATCTCCGCCATACCATTCCCATCGAAAGATAAAAGTGGGACCATACGATACTACATTATAAAATTTAGCAAACAAATAGTGTTTCTTCTCCAAAATTATTACCGAAAGATACTCTGTGACAGACTTTGTATTCGTTATCTTTTGATATTTATTAGCACCAAATTATAGTTGATTAACTATTTTGTTGGAGTGAATTTTATGGGAAAAAAAAAAAATAAGAATCTTGTCAAACCCTTGAAATTTCTTTAAGAATGTGCAATGACTGTTATAGAATGACTTTATTCTTCGTGCATACATGTTGAACCTCAATATTTGAAAATAAAACATAATGCATGTAATAAAAGTCATTGTTTTTTCCAGAAAAAAAAAAAAAAATCAGCAGAAAACTAGTGTTACTGAAAAAAAAACTGACGGTCATAATAACCACTTTAAGTCGCACATTAAGCAACGATATTATTTAAACAGGATTATATTTTAAGAGTTCGTATTTTTTATACTCCGTGTTTTGCTTCATAGAAAGCTCTGCCCTATCATCCAATCACAGGGATGGACAACCATCTAACGCGGTGTGCCATCACTTACGATACATGGTGCATTTTGTATTTCATGAACTATATCCTATTAATTGATGGCCACCCATCATTATAATTGGATGGCATTCCAGCCCTCGAGGATTGTACAACTCCATGTAGCGCAAAACGCACATCATAAGGATCCCAACTCTATTTTTAAATATATCGATTCTATTCCAAAAACAAGCCGTGCCAAACCTCTTTACTTTCTTTGAACAATAACAACTGTAAAGAAACATTAATTTTTTATTTCAAAAGTATTCAATTAAAAACTCATCACAACAAATAATAGACAATAATAATAATCCTAAAAGACCATTGAAATGAAATAAATACAAATAGTGTTATTGGAACCTTATATCCTTCTCTCTCTACATTCATAATTTGCATGATCTCACCAGCAATGGCAACAAATAATTTACCCTTTAACCATGTTCACCTTCAACTGCTCCAACTAGATCACCCACCACACCCTCAATGGATCTGATAGGCTGTACAATGAAACAAGATAATAATGGATAAATTGATTGATGATTTAAGCAGAGGGAACAGGACATATCAAATCTTCTTTTCGAACGTCCACTGCCATTAAATCCTTCAAGATTATATGCGGAATTCTCACCAAAGCTCTTACACTCTTACAACCCCCACGGTCCATGATTCGTAGACCAAAACCCACTCCTCACCTTTAACCGTCAACTTAGGAAGCTCGCCATAACGCCTGCCCGAACGGCGACTGCATTTAATTAATCGCCTCCAAATCTTCGCACTCTGACCATGCAAAACTCGCCGGCGACCGACAACCCCAGCGATGTGACCAGAGAAGAGGCCTGCCCCACCCCTCCCCCCACTGGGCCCCACCGCTGTCCAGCCAACGCCGTTACCATATCCTCGCGGAGTCCATACCACCCATGCCAACTCCCCAACAGAAGGCCTCCGGATTGGTTGAACCAAAAAGCAAAATAAAAGAAAAAGGAGAGGCAAAGATGGCTCGGAGCACATTAATTACGGGGGCTCTGCGAGACCACCGGAACCACACAAGGCACGTCCCTTCTTTTCGACGTTCTATATAATGGCCCAAGCGTGACCCCCATCACCTCTCTCCAGCGACAAGATATTTCATTTTTCGCAAGTTTTTTTGCTTTTTTTTTTTTTTTGGGGGTCATGGCGGAGTACGTGCGACCCCCCAACTCCATGATAGCACTCTCCCAGCCCCGCGACGTCCCGGCCTCCGACGACGACGACGACGACTCCCGCCGCAGCGCCGGCGACCGCGGCCGGTCCGCTCCCCCTGCCGGCGGAGGACGAGAGCCTTCTTCCGGATCGTCTGGGAAGAAGCCTCGAGGGAGGCCGCCGGGGTCGAAGAACAAACCGAAGCCGCCAGTGGTGATAACGAGGGAAAGCGAGACGGCGATGCGCCCGTTGGTGCTGGAAATCGCCGCCGGCTGCGACGTGCTGGAGACCGTGGCCGCCTTCGCGCGCAGCCGGCGGATGGGGATCTCCGTCCTCAGCGGCAGCGGCGTGGTTGCCAACGTCCCCCTCCGCCACCCCACCACCAACCCCCCTGTAATGACCCTCCACGGCCGCTACGACATTCTTTCCCTCTCCGGCACCGTCCTCCCTCCGCCATGTGCCACCTCCACCGCCTCCGCCGCTCCTACCCAGGTTAACTTCTCGATCTCGCTGGCGGGGACGCAGGGACACGTGATCGGAGGGACGGTGGCGGGACAGCTGAAGGCGGCTGGGCCGGTGGTGCTGGTGGCGGCCTCGTTCGCCAACCCGGAGTTCCACCGGCTGCCACTGCCTCCGTCGGCGGAGGATGAGGAGGCCGCCGCGGCCAAGGAGGATGACATGAAGCCGAGTGGGGTAGAGGCGGCCGTGCCGCTCTACGGCGTGGCTGGTGGGCCACGTCCGTTGACCGGTCCGCTCGCCCACCGTGACATGGTCCTGTGGGCCCAACCATCCTCGGCTCGCACACCCCACCCTCCTCCTCCTCACTACTGAGGGTCCGAGTCCATTTTATCTAATTAATTTTCTTAAAGAAGAAAACAAAAGAAAGATGTGGAGAGACAGAGAGGAGTTCATGACTCAGAGAAGAAAAGGAAACAAAAAGTAAGGAAGTGGCCAGTTTTGTTTTGTTAGTGCTGGGAGCAGTAGTAGCAATAGAAGGGAAAGAAGAGAGAAGTCCTTCGTGTCAGAGTGAAGGTGGCCGGAGAGGGTGGCGGGTCTTTAAGGTCTATGGCTTAGCCCTAGGCTATAAAGACCCTCTTCTACTTTTCTTCTCGGGAAGCGCCGCTTCTCCGACTCCCAATGCAGGCCAAAGCTAGCTAGCTTGGAGGAGAGAGAGTGAGATAGAGAAAAGAGTCGACGAGTTGCTTGTAGATCTCTCTTTTTTATCATTATATTTTCCTTTTTTTTTCGTTTCATGTAAGGATATGGCTAAAGGGAAAGAACCAAGAATTGAAGATATGTTTTTGGGGTGCTTCTCTTCTATCATTATCGCCTAACATTTGTTGTTTAATATAGCAGTCGGTGTTCTCCCTCTCTTTTATATCCGACATGATCAATGGTTTTCCTTTCTTTAAGTTCAGCTTTGTTAGATCGTTTATTTGTTTCCATGGCTCTAATGGGCACGTAATCGATAAATGCATGCATGATCGCATGTATTAAGCTTCGATTCGATCGTAGTAGCAGGACAACACATTTTATAGCGAAGTGTCGGTGAAATCGGTGGAAGGAGCTCAGATGATCAGGAAGACCTCATACTTAGCCATGGCTCGGGGTTAGATAAGGAAAGAGCCGGGAGCTGCGCCGCTATTTTTGTTTGCTTTTCCTTTTCTTTTTTCTTTTTTTCACTTTTACTTTATTCTACAGTCAAAAACGCATCGCAGAAACGTAAGGATGAGGTCTGGCAGGGGTGTGAATGAGCTTTCCCCAGTTGCGCAGTTGCACTTGCGCAAGGCTTATTATTTTCTCTGATCCAAAGACAAAGGGGAAAGGGGAAAAAAAAGGAGTGCCATCCTTTTCTTTTTGACGAAGAAAGGAGGGTAACGGGGAAAAGAAAGATTTGGCACAGGAAATCATGTGTCTTTCGGCCGTTAACTAGCTTCTGCTTTACTTGCCATAGGAGGTCGATCCCTGGAATTTGTTACTTTGTCTTGACTCTACGGCTCGTGTGGGGTCCAAGCGAGTGTACTTTGCTGCAGTAAGCTTCGCTGAGTTGAGCGGACCAAGGATTTGTCCCTAGTTGGAAGCAGGGGCGGTGGCTGGCATCATGTGTGTTTTTAGCTCAACACGCCCGGAGATAATTTAGCAGGAAGGCATCGTTCCAAAATCTTCGTTGTCAAATAAAATTTTCCGCAATGATATGTATGTATTCATATATGGGTGAGTGTTGTGGGTTGAGAGGGGTTTTCCACGGCCCCTAGAAAAAAACTTCATAAATCCAAAAAAAAATTAATTGGACAAGATATATTTTGCATACCTAAACCTAATCCACATTAGTAGTTAAGGATCCCACGACTCCTCTCAACGCAGTCCTTTCCATCCCACCTCTGCACTATATGGTGGGCATGGTCTCATGCATGATGTAGAGTCTAGATTTGCACCCAATAATGTAGCATTCTATCAGCAGTAAATTTTGTTCAGTTTTACTATTTACTTTAATTTAGAGCTTATTTGAGTCTTTCAGAATAAATCTCCTTTCTTGAACCCAAAACAGCACGGATGAATAAACTTAACCTCGGACGTTCTCTCAAAGCTGATGGGAAGGGAACAGATAGCTTATGATGCTTGTTTTACAATTATAGGCATGCATCTAGTCCTCTTCAACCTTTTAATGAGCGAGGGTCTGCATACTTTGGCAACGAGCTCGTACTCTAGTTAACTTGGCTACCGCTCTTCTGGTCTGTTACTCACTGAATAAGTTTCTCACTAGCGTAGGAGAAAATTTAGCTATCCACCGAGGTACGGTAAAATAATTTCGAAAGTACTATTTCATTATTCAGACAGCACCAAATAAATTCCTCTTTAGTGACCTCTACGTAACAACTTAAAAAGGAGAACTGCTTCAAGATTACTAACTTATTGAACAATGACATCTATAAACTTCATGACAAACTGAATCATTGCGGAGCTTCCTTACAGAAAAAGAATCATGAATAAAAGCAGTAGTTGATCCTTGAATTATAATGTTGCATACTATTTGTGAACGTACTGGCAGATAGGATCAAGTTCCGCGCATGACGAAAGGTTTTGCATACGATAAGAAGGCAAGGGTGTCCAACCTTGGCCTTTGGGAGATTAAAAAAGGATAAGATTTATCATGATATTGCCTTGAAAAGGGAAAATGTTAGAGAAAATAGGTATGTCAACCCACCTGCTTCATTATTAAGAATATTGGAAAAGAACTCCTTTGTTAATGCCCTTTCATTTATATACATGATGCACATATATAGGTAGACTCCACATTTTACATTAATTCCTTCTAAATAGATACAACAATTTCAAAATTAATGATAAACCAACCAAATTGAAGATCCAAATCTTTATAAATAATCTATATATATATATATATATATATATCTGCGCGCGCGCGTGTGTGAGAGAGAGAGAGAGTATTTTATCCTATCAACGCCCAAAGCTAATCCCCTAGCAGTCCTACCACTGCACTGCAGAGCGGTAACAAAATATTATGGCCGTGTAACATAGAAGCCTGTGCTACACAGAATTAACACAGCCAAAATATGGTTTATAAGTCTCGAAAGCTTTGGGTTAGAATGCTCTGAATTTATTGTTTCCATGTGGAAGTTTTAGTCAAGTCATGGATTTTAATAGGCCACAACATTACCTTGGTTAAAATGCTCTGAAATTATTGTTTGCATGTGGAAGACTCAATCAAGTTGTGGATCTTAATAGGCCTAACTAAATTTTTTTTATGGGCTAGTTATTCACATTACAACGATTGGCCATATACGTTATTACTAGGCCTCAAATGCTTCATCCAGTTGCAGGTGAAAAAAATGCAAGTGCATGTTTAGCTGCTTGCAAATAGCTAGGCTAGATATAGGCAATTGATTTGCGTTTAAGGTCTTTTTGCTATATCTAGAGATAAAACCAAAACTGATTACACCCTAACATGCAGGCTCTAAATGTAGCTTTAAAGAACTGCCATCACCTCCCTTTCTCTGCAACAGTTATATGATAATAATAATAATGTTGTCATTGTAATAATGAAAAATTATGAGATTATCACATTATTATAATAGTTCTTATGTGATAAAATAGTAACTAATATCATAATATCAAATAACAATGACATATTTATTATATAACTATTATATAATATGGATAATAGTATAGCATAATATTATTATATGAATATAATATAATATAATTATAGAATTTAGAAGTTATATAATATATTAATATGATATGATAATAATAGAGGCTCAACTTATGCCTGTAAAATTTTTCAAACACCAGAATTAATGATGTCAAAATTAGTATGCTCGGCTATCATTAAAATTCACTATTTAATATATAATAGATATTAATAACCTCTATTAACATGCATCATCATCATTAAAGTTTATTGTTTGATATGCAATAGAAAATTTGACTATGGAAGCTCTCTATTTATTATAATTTATAATATAATTATATTATATTAAAAAATAGTTAGAAAAAAAAAATAAAAGGTGGTGCGCTGATATCATGATGTTAGTATAAATGACAAAAGTTTCTACATAAAGGCTCAGTTTGCATGAAGCTCTCTATTCATCATATGTGAATGCGGGTATTAACACCAATTTTTTTTGTGTATTACTATATTAAGTTTTTATACAGTAATTATTAGAGTTTATTATTTCACGTACAATAAAAGTTTAGCTATTAAAATTTTCTATTTATTATAATTAATAATTATATTATATTATAAAAATATTTATAAAAAATAAAATTATATACTATAATATTTGATGCTGAAATTATCAACAAATATATTTTCAAGTTGGAAATATATGCGAGCTATTTTTATGGTCCCAATTTCATTTGACCATGTATAAACTGAAGCCGTGCGATTGCATGGGCCAGTGGAGCCAACCAAATAACCGTTGTTTAAAAGGCTATACCCCGAGAAAGCCGACGGCACCGCACATGACCCTCGGGCATCGACCCAGGCAAGAATCCTACTTTTGTCTCTTTTCCATGCTGCACTGCCTCAAAGAAACAAAAACCGTGTAAGTAGTGCTTCCATCCCATGCAAGCAAAACTTTTTTCCTAGGTTTTGCATTAAATAAGCCTCAATCCTCCGCTTGGTTTCAGTGTACTGTTGCCATATATAGCACGGTCTAGACCGAACCCTGGGAAAAATCCACCAAGAACCACAGAAGAAAGGAGAGAGCTCTCAGGATAAAAGAGTTCAAAAGAAGCAAACAAGCCAGAGCTTTGAATGGTGGATTATAGGATGAGAGGGATTAAATAGACCTCCCTGGCCTGACCTCTCTCTTCTCTCCTGGGTTTCAAGGTGGTGGTGGTGGTGGCTCGGCAGAGGGCAAAGCCCACGCGTGGTCAGCTCCTGCACTCGTGTCACCTGGCGGTTGGCCAGTGCCCCTGGGTCAGGAGGGACGGGCTAGTCTCCAGGATTTCAGCTCTAGTGCTGTGTAGAGTCTCAGAAGATGAGAGAAGTAGAAGCGAAGAAAGAGGTCATGGGAGCCCAAGTAAAAAAAGCTGCCGCTTTTCCACCGTTCTGTGACACGGGAGGGCATTCAGATGCTCTCTCTCTCTCTCTCTCTCTCTCTCTCTCTCTCTCTCTCACACACTCTAAACTCACTCTGTGTCTCTTTATCTGAGCCCGTGACAATGGGGCAGAGATGTTAACATCTGATCATTTCGCGTGCATGCAGATGCAGTGAAGTACGGTACTTGGCTTCTCCACGCTGCTGCTGGTTAAAGCGATCCATCAGATTGGCGTTTTATATACTTGGCTCTGCCTCGTAGTAGGGTACTGCGAAGGGAAAGACTGGGGACTGATTTGGGTTAGATCAGGGCTGAAAAGTTATCTAGGTTTTGGTCAAGCTCGGGCCTGATAATTTTGGGCATGGCCAGATTACATATATGAGGTTTCAACCCAGCGTTGAATTCGCTGGCCAATTCTCACTCCTAATGGTTTTACCACAAAAAATTGGCACCCGTAATATCTAGCTATTCATTATTTAATTATGCAAAGATCTAAGAAATTGAATTTTAACTATGATGGTTTCAAAGTTATTTGTCATATATGATATAGATAAAGTAGGAGATTTGCATACATTATCAGCTTTAGGATGTTTGGCATACAGCTTTTGGGATAATTTTAGTTTCTTTAAACTATTTAGTATTTGGTGAGAATAGTTTATAGTCCATAAATTAATTTTTATTGAAAACTCCTTCATCCGATTCAAAATCAAAAACTATCTGTATACTTTTTATTTTCAAATTTATTTTTATTTTTTTTCTAAAATTATTAATTTATTTAATATTTAAGTTTTCTTCTCTCTCCTCTATTCTTTAAAATCTATCTATAAAAATATAATCTATTATAATATATTATCATAATATTATAATATTATATTATATTATATATAATAATATTATTATATTATTTATATTATATTTATAATATAATATAATAATATTATATTATATTATCATAATATTTTATAATTTATATTATAAATATAAATATATATTAGAATATAATATTTTATATATAATATATAAAATTCATAATTTTATTATAAATATAATATATAATATAATAATATTATTATATTCATAATGTAATAATATTATATTATATTATAATAATTTTAAAACATAATATTATCTTATATAATAATATTATTATATTTTTATTATAATAATAATATATTATAATAAATATATATAATATAATAAGAATATATTGTAATAATATTATATTTTATTAAATTATAATAATATTATATAATATAATATTATGTTATAATAATATTATAACAAAATATTATATTATACAATACTATTATGATTATGATATAATATAATAATATATGACAATATAATAATAATATATTATAATAATATAATATAATATATAATATAAATATGAATATATATTAGAATATAATATATATATCGATATATTTATAATATATATTTATATTTTGTATGCATGAGGTATGATTTTTAATATGTATTTATTATATCTATTATATTTAATTAAACTGAATATTTGAAGTGATGTTAAAAATAAATAAAATAAGGTTATATCCTTTTATATTATTTTATACATGATAGCTTACTGACACAGCTAATTTTTATCAAATACTTAGGCTAACATAGATACAGCTACAGCTCACAACTCAAATCACAGCTATAGCTCAATACAGTTATAGCTACAGCTGTATGCCAAATACGATCTTAATATAATGATAGTAAGAAGGGTGAGCTTTAGCATAATAGTAAGAGGGTTCAGACTAGCTAACACAGCTACAGCTCAAGTCATAGCTACAGCTATAGCTGCAAGCTAAACATTGCCTTAATATAGTGGTAGTAAGGAGGGTGATCCTTAGCATAATAGGAAGAGAGTTCAATTTGTATCTTTCGTATGAAGAAATGATTGATCTTCTTTCATAATTAATGTCAATTGTTGGATCATATCTTATACATATTTCAAAATATTCCAACATCTTTTTTTCCTTTGTTTGCATAGACCTCCAAGTGGACGTTGCATGATTGAATAGCTGATGTTGCGAAAGAAGGTAAATCATTCTTTCGTACGAAAGATACAATCCAAAGCTTTTAATATATATAAGATTGCTCTATTATGACTTGAAGTTCACAACTTCAAAATATACAGACAACTTTTACAATTTTTGTACATTGAAGTTCATCATCTGAGTTTATTACCATTGTTCAAACCTTGATTAGCATTGAAGTACAAATTTTAATGTCCACTCAGATATTGGTCATTATCTTAATTTGTATCCCTATTAAGAGTTCAATATGATAAATATAAAAATCTAATCTTAATTAGATTTACCAAGTCAAATGGGATTCAATATCTTAGTTTGAAATTATTAGCCAAGATCTCATCCCCATTAACTATATTGATCCAAATAAATCAAGATCTTGATCTCCATCTTGGCCACCTCTCAAGATAACTAATATATGGAGATTAAACAACCTTTCCTGATGTATTAGAGTCAGTTCAAGGCTTGTTTGGATAATTGGCTGAAAAATTTATAAGATTCATAGCTTGAGCTAGCATAATTAACAAAATCATTTGATTATAGATTAGGCTAGACTTATATTCATAAATATTCAGGATATCTTTAGAGTTGGTCGGCCCAAATCCCATAGGTTCAAGCTAGCCTACTTCAAAAGATGCACTGAATATTTATGAATATAGACTTAGCCTAGGCTGATTCTATTGATTGCACTGACCAGCCTAGTCCGTAGAATTTGGATTCAATCATATTCCAAACAGGCTATAAGATTGAACCTATTGCTTCTAGCTCAATGATGGAGAATTTGGAATTTGAGAAATAATTTTTTTTTGAGGTGGAACTGGTCCTTTCGAAGATCTACTACTTGAAGTGGAAATTTATTGCTAGGAATGGGTTTTAGTGATAACACATATATTATCTGCTTATCTTTGTTATTTATATCTGTTGGGAGATATCGAACCACCGCCCAACTCATCAATCTATCCATCGATCAGCAACCGACTGACCATCGAACGATGACCATCGTCTGCTGATTGACGATCGACGACAAAGAGAGTTGGCTAATCGATGAAAAGTCTTCCAACCGACTGACCAATGATTGGCCAATCTCTAGCTGACCAAGGAACCGACCGACCAAAGATCGATCGGGCCCAGATATGCCGATCGATCGACAATCGGTTGGCTTCAGATTAACCAACCGATTGTCAGGTGTTCTACAAAAAACTTGTCTGACTTCTGATCGGTCCTATAAAACTGTCTCTGAGAAGAACGGGCAACAACGATTAGTGGATGATTCTAACCACCTCCCTATGATCATATTATGCTGAAAAAAGAGAGACCCATGTGCCAAGCGGTTATCACTCCGATACCTATAAAAGAAAGATAAACTAGCTAGTTTAAAAGAAAAAAAAATATACTCTTGAGAGCAAATTCAATTCTTCTTTGCTCATTTCTGTTCGATCAATCCATCTCTCTAACTTAAGCATCGGAGGATCTCTACCGGAGCCAACTCCAGTCAGTGTGGACTTCTTGCTTGCAGGATTTTCGACGTTCGTTCATAGGCGCAGGTGGATTAATTGTAACAGATTGACGCATCAGGTAGGGAGGATATCGAAGATCTAAAGCAATTGATAAATTTCTATCACATATTACGATGGCAAAAATGCGCACTCGTAACAGCTCCGTCGGTCAGTCATTCCGATGAGAAGCACTCCCTTCCCCACCACCGTCAGTGGTGAAATCAAGTTCTTCGTGTCCGACGATCACGGTGGATGCACAAGCTCAGCAATTAACTGCATTGATGCAGCAGGTCCGGATGTTGATGGAAGTCATACACAACCTCTAACAATAACTGCACGTGGCAGCTGAAGGACCAGCAATGCAGGCGGTGCCATTTAGACACTATCACCGCGTATCGAGGCGCTCCTCCTCTCTTTCACTGGAGCGACCATCTCAACATTCTCATCGAGCAGAAACTCCATCCCCCCGCTATCCACGAGGGACTATCTGACGATCTTGACGCTTCATTTTCTTCTCGTTGGAGTCAGCACAAAGGGAAGGCCCCTCGGGGTTCAACCACTTCCTCCTCTACTAGTTCTTCAGGAGGATCAACCCTAGGGATACCTCGCCAGCATCGGCTCGATACCTACAAGTGAAAGCTCAAAAAAGTTGATCGACAATTGGCCCAGATCTAGGAGGACACAAAAGGAGGGTCCTCTTATGGACTCCACATCCAGACAGCTCCTCCTTTCTCCTTGCGCATTCTGAACGAACCAATTTCGTCACGGTTCAAGATACCGTAAGTGGAGCCATATGACGACTCCACCAATCCAATTGACCATCTTCAGAGCTATGAGGCTTTGATGATGATCCAAGGGGCGAGTGATGCCCTTATGTGCATCAGCTTTCTGACCATCCTTTGGACAGCTGCTCGAGCCTGGTATTCCAGGCTTCGATCGGAGAGCGTTGATTTTTTTTAGCAGCTTGAAAATTTCTTCGTGACTCACTTTAGCACTAGCAGGAGGATGCCACGAACCTCCGACACCCTCTTCTCGATCAAGCAAGGAGAGGGAGAAATCCTTCAGACCTTCATGGTGCGTTTTAATGCTGCCACACTCGAGGTCTAAAGTCTCAACGAAGATGTGGCCATTTTGATCATGACGCAAGGTCTACAGGATTTTCAATTCATCTATTCTTAAACAAGAACCACCTTCAGATCCATGCAAAATTCTTGGAGAGCATGAATAAGTACATTCGTGCAGAAGAAGGCGCTTCTAGTCGGCACCAATCAAATGAAAAGGATCAAAAAAAGAAGAAATAGTGGAAGAACAATGTTTCTGCTGGACCAAACTAGCTTACACCAAATAGAAAAATGGTCTTCTCCTGATTGAATCCAGTACCGACTAATATAAAAAGTCGGTATGACACCTATACTCCCCTCACCACTCCACGTGCTCAAATCTTGATGGAGATTGAAGAAAAAAATTACCTTCATCGACCCTCGTTGATAAAGAATCGAGGAAAGAATAAGAGAAAGTACTGTCAGTTCCATCATGACTACGGCCATAACACCGAATAGTGCTTTCAGTTAAAAGATGAGATCGAGGCTCTCATCCGACGGAGATTTCTGGCCAAATACCGACTTGATCGCTCAATTCAGTCTCATGCCAATCAACCATTTGCTTCGGAGGAAGTTCATCAGAACAAACCAATGGCTGGAGTGATCCACATGATCTCCAAACGGTCAAGAATCGGGGGGCAACATCCAAAGAGGGATCGATCAAGAAGCGACGATCCAATGAATCTTTTTTTTTTTTGGATGATGATGTCAAGGTGATTCAAATTCTCTAGGATTATGCTATCGTCGTCTCGGTGATGATAGTCAATTATGATATAAAAAGAATTCTTATTGATAATGAAAGTTCGACTAATATTTTATTTTACTCTACATTCTTCCGAATGAAACTTTCGACAGAATGCCTTCGAAAAGTTTCTATCCCTTTGGTTGGATTTACGGGAGATACCGTTGACGTTGAGGGAGAGATAGATCTTTCATTGACTGTAGGGATAGAACCTTGGCAAAGCACCATCGTCTTGACTTTCATGATCGTTAGGATCCCGTCGGTATATAACGCCATACTCGAAAGGTCGGGGCTCAATGCTCTCAAGGTGATAGTATCAACATATCATTTATTAGTCCAATTTTCGATCAAGATCGCAGTCGGAGAGATGTCAGACGACCAACAAATTACCCGATGATGCCTTGCAATCACTACAAATGAAAATAAATCAAAAGATTCTTTATCGCTGGAAAGCCTTGATCAGCGGGAAGATGAAAATTGGGGTGACCTGGCTGAACGGTTGGTCTTCATCCCGTTGTTGGAAGATGACCCAACCAAAACTATTCAAATTGGGTTGCACCTCAGGCAATGGAGCATGAACAACAGGTTCGGTTGCTAAGAGCTAATGTTAATGTATTCGCTTGGTCGACAATCAATATGCCTGGCTTACCTTCGAAAGTAATCATTCACTAACTAAATGTAAATCCAAGCATCAAGTCGGTGAGACAGAAGAAGCAACCATTCGCTCCTGAGCGATAGAAGATAATCAACGAAGAAGTTGACAAGCTCCTCATGATAGGTTTTATCAGGGAGGCCCATTATCTTGATTGGCTTGCAAACGTTGTCATGATAAGAAAAGCCAACGGGAAATGGTGCATCTGTATTGATTATACCAACTTGAATGAAGCATACTTGAAGGATAGTTTTTCTCTTCAGAGATAGATCAACTTGTCGATGCGACTTTGGGACATCGACTCCTAAGCTTTATGGATGCTGTTGGGGATAAATTCCACTCCAACCGAAGCCTGGCTCGATGCCCAGCCTAATGCAACCAGTAGCCGCAGAAGAGCTTCGGTAGATGGGCTTCAACCGAACTCCCAACGGCCGAGCTTCTTATATCCCATTTAGTCGGCCGAACTAATTAGCTGTCGAGCTTCTCTGGACTCCCAGCGTCAAGACCGAACCCCTTCAGCCGATCGAGCTACTTAGCGGTCGAGCTCCTTGGACTCCGAGCGATCGAGCTTTAATGGAATCACCCGACGCTCGAACTCCTCAGCGGTCGTCCCAAACTTCGGACAATCGAGCTCCCACCGAACCCTCCAACGATCGACCCTCAGTCGAAGTCCGACGGTAGGCCGAACTCTCCAATGATCGAGCTTCGGATTCCCAGCAGTCGAACTCCCCCGAGCCATCTCTTCAGTCGGTCGAGCTCCTCTGAACTCCGCTACGATCGAGCTGCTCCTAAGCTTTTCCTTCGATCGAACTCTCCTAGAAGTTCGAACTCCTCTGGATGAACAACGAGACTGGATGGTATAGCCGCCACTACCAACGTCACTCTCTCCGTAATCAGCCCCATGCGGCGCCTACCCAAGAGACTGACTCCATCGAACCTCGAGCGGTCCACCAGCATGCGGCAGCAGCTGTCACCACCAACCCTACTGCGTACGGCACCACCCCGAGAGACTGGCTCCGTCGAACCTCGAGTGACCCGCCAGCATGCGGCAGCAGCTGTCACCACCAATCCTGCTGCGTACGGTACCTCTCCGAGAGACTGACTCCATCGAACTTCGAGCGGCTCGTCAGCACGCAGCAGCAGCCATCACCATCAAGCTCCGCTATAAAAGGGCCCTCCTCCGGATAGCTGATCTCTAATCTCTCTGATCTCTAACCTCTCCTCTTCTTCTCTAAGCTTTGGAACTCATTCCGAGCACTCCATTCCTATTGATCAGAGCTGACTTGAGCGTCGGAGGATCCTACCGGAGCCACCCCCACCAGCTCTGGACGAAACTTTATTTTACAGATCCCCAACGGCGACCTCAGTGACCTCGACTCCAGCGACCTCCGACGATGATCAGTTTCTGCACCAATAGATTGGCGCTGGAAGAAGGGAGGCCTTCTCTGTTAAAAGAAAGCCGAAGTCCCCTCGTTCTTAAAGAAGTGCTCGACGACGTTTTCCCCCTTTCCACTCCAAAGATTTCTCTTCTTCCTCTTTTCAGAAAAAAAGAAGAGATGCCCCCCAGGAGAGCCTCGACTCGGTGGTCGGCGGCCTCCGCGGTCCAATCCCATCCAAATTCGGTCGCTCCTGCTCCAGCCCCGGTGACCCAGGCTCACTCTATAGCCGTGGTGGATGCGGTGCAGTTCAACCTGCTCGTCAAGCAGGTTCGCGATCCCATGGAGACAGTACAGGCCATGCACCAGCAAGCCCCAGTGCCCACCCAACCAGCATGGGACTCTTCGGAGTCGAGTGATCCGATCCAAGAGCGACCGACTTGGACAGCCCAACCTCCGATCCCCGAATTAGAGAGGCAGAGGAGGAAGATCCCTTGTTCGGATCATGGATCGGCCAAGGGTGAAGCCTCGCGCCCGTTCCATAAGAGAGCCTTGGAGATCAAAAACTATGAAGATCTCCTGGATCAAAGGCTCTTAGAAATGAGCCGACGAATTGAAGAACTTCGTCACACTCCCCCTTCACGTGGCAATGATGTTTGCACTGACCCCCCTTTTTCGCAGAAAATCATGCAGGAACCGGTCCCGTCGAACTTTAAGCTCCCACAGTTCGATAGCTACGATGGGACCACCGATCCAATCGACCACTTGGAAGCCTTTCGGACGATGATGCTGCTCCACGGTGCGCCAGACGCTATACTGTGCTGGGCTTTCCTCTCTACCCTGAAAGGAGCTGCCAGAAACTGATACTCGGCGCTCAAGCCGAGTACCATCTTATCATTTGATCAGATAAGTCAACAGTTCGCAGCCCACTTTGTGAGTAGTAGGCGACCGCGCCAAGGTTCGGATTCCTTGATGGCCATCAAGCAGAAGGCGGGGGAACCCATCCGGGCCTACGTCATCCGATTTAACACTGCCACGCTGGAAGTCCAGAACCTGGACCAATCAGTCGCCATGGCCGTCCTCAAGGGCGGTCTTCAAAAAAATAACTTGCTGTTCTTTCTAGAGAAAAGGTACCCTAGGGACCTCACCGATCTGCTGGCTCAGGCCGAGAGATATGTCCGTGTGGAAGAAGCCTTCAAGTCGAAGGACGAAGAAGCCTTAAGGGAGCGGCTGGTAGGCAATGAAAAGTCGAATGAAGTTCGACTGCGCTCATGGACTCCCTCCGATAGCAGGCGGGCCCGAACTCCTCGAGCTTACAGAGAAGCACGAAGAAGCCCTCCTCCCAAAAGATTTCGCGACTATGACCCCCTCAACGCTCCTGAAACTCAGATCTTCACCGAAGTTAAGAACCAACTGCCAAGATCCGAAGGATTACGGTCTCCCTCAAACAAGCGTGACCAAAGCAAGTACTGCCTCTACCATCATAACCACGGCCACGATACTGAGGAGTGCATCTAGCTTCGAGACGAGATCGAGGAGCTCGTTAGAAAGGGGCGGCTGGATAAATTCATTCGATGCGAGCCTGAAGATCGGCGAAGGGCGCTGTCATAACAAGAAACGATAAGGTCGGCCGCCTCACTACATCGTCAATGTTACCCCAGGACCCAACATGGAAGCCAAGAGAAGCATGCTTCAAAGTGAGGAAACCAGCATGAGGTAGAAAAGGTCATCCTGAATCACAGAGAATTCGGAAAAACATTGCCAGTAACTTCCTTTCAATGAAGTTCTTCCCTTTCAACAGTGTATTATTTTTCGACGCCAAAACTATGTAATGACAGGGAAAGAAGCAGTCAACAGTCGTCGTGTTAGGAAGGAAGACCTCGTCCTAACATAAGCAGGTCAAAGAGCAGTTCGGCCAGAGATAAGATCTCTCCCGAAAGGCAACCTTGGCCAGAGATGAGATCTCTTCCGAGCAACCACCTCGGCTAGAGATAAGATCTCTTTCGAGCAGTTCGACCAGAGATAAGATCTCTTTCGAAAAGCAATGCCGGCCAGAGATAAGATCTCTTCCGAGCAGTTCGGTCAGAGATAAGATCTCTCCCGAAAAGCAACCTCGATTAAAGATAAGATCTCTCTCGAGCAGTTCCCGAAAAGCAACCTCGGCCAGAGATAAGATCTCTCCCGAGCAGTTCGGCTAGAGATAAGATCTCTCCCAAAAAGCAACGTCGGTCAGAGATGAGATCTCTTCCAAGCAGTTCGGCCAGAGATAAGATCTCTTTCGAAAAACCACCTCGGCTAGAGATAAGATCTCTTTCGAGCAGTTCGGTCAGAGATAAGATCTCTTCCGAGCAGTTCGACCAGAGATGAGATCTCTTCCAAAAAGCAACGCCGGCCAAAGATAAGATCTCTCCCGAGCAGTTTGACCAGAGATGAGATCTCTTCCAAAAAGCAATGCCGGCCTGAGATAAGATCTCTTCCGAGCAGTTCGGCCAAAGATAAGATCTCTCTCGAAAAGCAACACCGGCTAGAGATAAGATCTCTTCCGAGCAGTTCGACCAGAGATAAGATCTCTTACGAAAAGTAACCTCGGCCAGAGATAAGATCTCTCCTGAGCAGTTCGACCAGAGATAAGATCTCTCTCGAAAAGCAACATCGACCAAGAGATAAGATCTCTCCCGAGCAGTTCGATCAGAGATAAGATCTCTCCCAAAAAGCAACACCAGCCAGAGATGAGATCTCTCCCGAGCTGTTCGGTCAGAGATAAGATCTCTTCCGAAAAGCAACCTCGGCCAGAGATAAGATCTCTCCCAAGCAGTTTGGCTAAAGATATAAGATCTCTTCCGAAAAATAACACCGGCTAGAGATGAGATCTCTCCCGAGCAGTTCGATCAGAGATAAGATCTCTTCCGAAAAATCACCTCGACTAGAGATCAGATCTCTTCCGAGCAGTTCGGTCAGAGATAAAGATCTCTTTCGAGTAGTTCGGCCAGAGATGAGATCTCTTCCAAAAAGCAACGTCGGTCAGAGATAAGATCTCTTTCGAGCAGTTCGGCTAAAGATGAGATCTCTTCCGAAAAGCAATGCCGACCAGAGATAAGATCTCTCCCGAGTAGTTCGACTAGAGATAAAATCTCTTCCGAAAAGCAACGTCGGCCAGAGTTAAGAGATCTCTCCTGAGCAGTTCGGCCAGAGATAAGATCTCTCCCGAGCAGTTCGGCCAGAGATGAGATCTCTTCCGAAAAGCAATATCGGTCAGAGATAAGATCTCTCCCGAGTAGTTCGGTCAGAGATGAGATCTCTTTCCGAAAAGCAACGTCGGCCAGAGATAAGATCTCTTCCGAACAGTTCGACCAGAGATAAGATCTCTCTCAAAAAGCAACGCGGCTAGAGATAAGATCTCTCCCGAGCAGATCGGCTAGAGATAAGATCTCTTCCAAAAAGCAACGTCGACTAGAGATAAGATCTCTCCTGAGAAACCACCTCGGCTAGAGATAAGATCTCTCTCGAGCAGTCCGACCAGAGATAAGATCTCTTCTGAGAGCAACTTCGCTAGAGATAAGATCTCTTCCGAAAAGTAACATCGGCCAGAGATAAGATCTCTCTCGAGTGACAACTTCGGCCAGAGATGAGATCTCTCCCGAGTGAAGGCCTCATTCACAAAAGATGAGATGGAGGGAGAGGCTCTGACAACGGTCCTTATGTGCCTCCACGGCCTGTTTGGAACAGGAGGAGAACCTCATCCTAACGCGAGCAAAGTTCAAGTCTGAGCTTCGAAGTCCATAGGAAAGAGAATCTCCATCAACCTCGGCCAGAGATAAGATCTCTCCCGAGCGATTGTGGACAACTTCGACTATGGATCAGATCTCCCCCGAGAGACTGGGCCAACTTCGACAGTAGGAGATGAGATCTCCTCTGAGTGCACGCATCAACCTCAGCCAGAGCGCCTGAGTAACCTTGGATGGAGGTAAGGCCCGCGACGACCTCAGCCAGAGCGCCCGCATCAACTCCGTCTAGGGATAAGGTCCGTGATAACCTCGGCCAGAGTGTCTGAGTAATCTCGAAAAGAGGTAAGGCCCATGACGACCTCAGTCGGAGAGCTTCAACATCGACCTTGGCTAGAGAAAGCAACCATGTCAACCCCGATTGGAAATGAGATCTTTTTCGGGCTTCAACTTCGATGTCAACTTCAAGCCGGAGATGAGATCTCCCCCGACCTTCGACCTAGACCAGCACAGAGCTCAGAGGAAGACTTCGGCAGTCGCCTTTCCTGCACTCCCTTTCTTCGATTTTCGAACTTGGGAGTGGGGGGGCTAGTGTTGGGGATAAATCCCGCTCCAGCCGAAGCCTGGCTCGATGCCCAACCTAATGCAACCAGTAGCCGCAGAAGAGCTTCGGCAGATGGGCTTCCGTCGAACTCCCAGCGGTCGAGCTTCTTATAACCCGTTCAGCCGGCCAAACTAGTTAGCTGCCGAGTTTCTCCAGACTCCCAGCATCAAGATCGAACCCCTTCAGTTGGCCGAGCTACTTAGCGGTCGAGCTCCTTGGACTCTGAACGGCCAAGTTTTAATGGAATCACCCGACGTCCGAACTCCTCAGCGGTCGTTTTGAACTTCGGACGATCGAGCTTCCACCGAACCCTCCAGCGGTCGGCCCTCAGTCGAAGTCCAATGGTAGGCCGAACTCTCCAATGGTTGAGCTTCGGATTCCCAACAGCCGAACTCCCCCAAGCCATCTCTTCAATCGATCGAGCTCCTCCAAACTCCGCTACGGTTGAGCTGCTCCCAAGCTTTCCCTTCGGCCGAATTCTCCTACAAGTCCGAACTCCTCTGAACGAACAACGAGACTGGATGGTATGGCCGCCACTACCGATGCCACTCTCTCCGTAACCAACCCCATGCGGTGTCTACCCAAGAGACTGACTCCACCGAACCTCGAGCGGCCCGCCAGCATGCGGCAGTAGCTGTCACCACCAATCCTGCCGCATACGGCACCACCCCGAAAGACTGGCTCCATCGAACCTCGAGTGACCCGCCAGCATGCGGCAGTAGCTGTCACCACCAATCCTGCCACATACGGCACCTCTCCGAGAGATTGACTCCATCGAACCTCGAGCGGCCCGCCAGCATGCGGCAGCAGCCATTACCATCAAGC
The DNA here is from genome assembly GCA_006176705.1 of Cocos nucifera. Taxonomy (NCBI): domain Eukaryota; kingdom Viridiplantae; phylum Streptophyta; class Magnoliopsida; order Arecales; family Arecaceae; genus Cocos; species Cocos nucifera. The sequence continues at coordinate 927,319 of QRFJ01000070.1, read as the reverse complement.
TCCGCTATAAAAGAGCCCTCCTCCAGATACGCTGATATCTAATCTCTTTGATCTTTAAGCTCTTCTCTTCTTCTCTAAGCTCTGGAACTCATTCCGAGCACTCCATTCCTGTTAGTCAGAGCTGACTTGAGCGTCGGAGGGTCCTGCCGGAGCCACCCCCATCGGCTCCGGATGGAACTTTATTTTACAGATCCCCGATGGCGACCTCAGTGGCTTCGACTCCAACGACCTCCGACGACGATCAGTTTCTACAGTAATAGATGCTTTTGCGAGCTACAACCAAATTCGGATGGCACCCGAGGATGAAGAATGTACTGCCTTTATCACTGACAAAGGGATTTACTGTTATAAAGTCATGACATTCAGACTCAAAAATATGGGAGCGACCTACCAACGATTGATGAACAAGATCTTCAAGACATAAATTAGGCAAAATATGGAAGTATATGTCGACGATATACTAGTAAAAAGCATGCAAAGTCAGAACCATGTTTGAAACTTAGAAGAGATTTTTAACATGCTACAACGATACCGGATGAAGCTTAATCTGGCTAAATGTGACTTCGGAGTGATGACCGCAAAGTTCCTCAATTTTCTTATTTTACATCGAGGAATCAAAGTAAATTCCAAAAAAATAAAAGCAATTATCAATATGAAGCATCAAACCTCGAAGAAAGAGGTACAACAGCTCAAGGAAGAATCACCACCCTCAGCTGATTCATCTCCAAGTTAGTCGAAAGGTGTCTACCATTATTCAAGTCCGAGCAAAGAGAAATAATGTATAAGTTGGCAGAAAATATTTCTAAAATCGATCATAAGTTGGCTTGGGTGTTACACGTTGATGGGGCATCGAATGCTCTTGGAAGTAGTGCAAGGCTTATCTTGGCAAATGCTGATGGGATAGTTGTCGAGTATACCCTCCGATTTAACTTTAAGGCTTCGAACAATCAAGCCGAGTATGAAGCTCTTCTAGCTGGCTTGAAAATCGTCAGGAAGCTCGATGTCAGAGAACTAAAAATATTCATTGACTCTCAACTCATTATTGAATAAGTTAAAAGTAACTTCGAAGCTCGCGATCCGACAATGTAGAAGTATTTAGAAAAGGTCAAAGATCAAGCTTCTACTTTCAAATACTTCGACATCATGCACACTCCTAGAGTAGAGAATGCTCGAACCGATGCACTCTCCCGACTCGTCGTCACCGCTCCTAATGAACTTAGCCAAGCTTACATCGAATATCTCGATATGTCAAGTATCGAAAGGATGGAAGAAATATTGCAGATCGATGATGAGTCAAGTTGGATGGATCCGATTATTAGGTACCTGATCGAAGGAATCCTACCCGATGATCCATCTGAAGCAAAGCATTTAAGGTGGATAGCCTCACAATATGTATGATGGATTGACGACTCTACAAGCGGTCTTTCTTTCTTCTGCTATTAAAGTGCCTAGGACTTACTGATGCCAACTATGCACTCTGAGAAGTCCATGAGGGAATTTGTGGGAACCACTTAGGGGGCAAGTCCCTCGTCTATAAGATCCTTCGGTAAGGATATTATTGTCCAATAATGCAGAAGAATACGGTCGAGTTCATCCGAAGATGCAAGCCATGCCAAAGATACGCCAATATCCAACGGTAGTCGGCGACGCAACTGACATCGATCATAGCACCGTGGCTGTTTGCATAATAAGGAATTGATATACTTGGTCCTTTTCTTCCGACATTCGGGCAAAAAAAAATTTTGGTCATCGCCATCGATTACTTCATAAAATGGATGGAAGCTGAATCTTTAGTATAAATTACAGAAAATAAAGTAGAGGATTTAGATCAAAAATCTATCATCTATAGATTCAAACTTCTGCATACAATCATAACTGACAATGGCCGATAGTTTGACAATCAGAGTTTCAAAGACTTCTGTGCGATGTACCACATCGCACATAAGCTGACGTTCGTCAGTCATCCATAATCGAATGGAGAAGTGAAAGTTACAAACCGAACGATCCTCCATGAATTAAAAGCCCGGCTCAACGAGTCCAAAGGTCTCTGGGTGGAAGAGCTACCTTCGGTACTATGGGCTTACCGAACCACTCCATGAGTTCCGATGGACGAATCTTCCTTTAACCTATCTTACGGGATGGAGGTAGTGATACCCATTGAAGTTGGATTACCATCAATGAGAGTAAAAAAGTACGATGCATTAAGTAATTCAGATCATCGAAGGACTGATCTAGATCTGTTACCTAAAATTTGGCAACAAACGCAACTCAGAATGGCTGCTTACCAACACGAGTTACAAGATACTATAATAGAAGGGTTAAACCAAAAGAGATCCAGGTGGGAGACTTGGTCTTGTAAAAGGCCGAAGTATCCAAACTACTAGACCAAGGAAAGCTCTCCCCAAATTGGGAAGGACCTTACTAAGTGACGGAAACCCTTCGACCAAAAGCATTTCGACTCGAAATGATCGATGGAGTTGAAGTCCCCCGAACGTTGAATGTTGACAATCTTAAAGCGTACTATCAATGAAATCAACTTCATGTACTTTAGATAAATGCAAAAGATAACATTTTATGAAGTCTTCTACAAAGATGTCTCCTCCATACATGAAAATTGGTTAACCGACATATTAGTCGATCGAAAATCGAACAAATCGATCAATGGAAGAGAATTCGATCGATTAACTATCGGTTAAGTATTCTAACCGATGAACGGTTGGCATGTTTTGCTCGGTGGAATCCAACAACCGATGAATGAAGGATGATCGATAATCGGCATTTCAACCATCTTTGGTTGGGTACTCCAAATTGTCGGTGTGATTGATTTCCTACAACAGAACTGCCGACTGGTTGACTAACAGATGATGCATAACCTCCTTACAAGTGACGAAGAAAGAAAAACATCAAACTTTGGTTGCGGACTAGTTGGTTTGCCCTGGCTAGTGACGAACACAACCTTCGCTGATTTGGCCATGGCCAAATCGAAGGACGTTTCGCTTGCATCCGATCATCATACAATTTTGAAAATCAATTAAGTATTAGATGGTAAAAAACTGACTAAAGGCCGGTTGGAAACTGACCCAGGATTGGCTTATCTTCGACCTAGAAATGCTTTAACAAATGATAAGTGTTAGTAAAAATTCTAATTTAAAGTCAGTTTGAAAGCTAGCCAAAAGTTAGTTAAATGAAATCGATCGATGGATAGACAACAACTAATCAATCAAAATATTTGCAGTCATGGTGTAAAGCAAAGTCACACAACAGAAAACAAGTGAAAATAAAATTTTTTATTACTGAAGAAGAAGTTTACAAGTGGACCTTTGAGTCTTACAAAATTCAAACTACAAGTTTTAAAAGATAGATAACATTACAAAATCTATTCGACGACCGGCTGCTCCTAGGGTTGATCGGGAATGACTTCAGCTTCGATCGGCGGTGTAGCATCCATCAGTAGAATGACTTCAGTCGGATCAACTCTCTCATTCTCTGATGGGACTTTAGTAGCCAACTGGGAAGCCAAACTCGTCAATGCGGAGGGACCCAATGTATCTTTGGCTGAAGCCATTGAAACTGCGGGAATAGCTGGCTCAGTTGAAGTAAGAATGGTGATGGGAGCACCATCATCTGTCGGGTCTGCTGGGGATTCATCCCCTCCTCCTTTGACGGATCCATCACCTCCTCCCTCTTCCTCTTCTTCAGCACCATCTCCTCCCTCTTCCTCTTCTTTAGCACTAGGGACGACGACGCTGCTGAGGTCAAGGTCAAGAAAGAGCTATTGGACAGCATCTCGACCATCGCCAAAGTCGATCCAATAGGAAGCTTCACTTCCTTGCAGGATCAGTATCTTCAGGTCGGATAAGGCCTTGAATTTCGCGATGCCCAACTCTTTCACCCGACTGAGATCCTCCCACAAAGCTTGGATCTCTGCCTTGATCGAAGATGCCTCCCCTTCAGCAGACTGCCATTTTTGATAATAATCCTCCACCTCCCTGGCCCAATTATCATGGTCCTTCTTCATCTTGATCACCATGCGCTTCTTTTTCTTAGCATGACTTCTCTGGGCCTTCACCTCCGCCTGAGCCAACTTAAGGTCAGATTAAGGAGTTCCATCTTTTCCTTAGTTATTTCTGTGGGGGAACCTCTATATCTTTCAGTTTAAGGAAGTCCTTCCAATCAGCCGGATCCATCTGACTATTCTCATTCAGAAGTACATTTGGTTCTCCCCACACCGATAGAAAATCCCAAGAAATAGGAAGAGAAACAAAAAAGAATTGAGTCTTTCAATCGGACAATGGATGATAGGTAATAAAAGAAAACCCCCTCCTCGGGGTAGAATACCATCATTCATCGGCTTTTGGATGGGTCAAAGAGCAAAAAAAGGTTTGAACAAAGAAAGTCGGGGACTTATCGAAATTAACCGACACAACAAAGCGAAGGTGATCAAAAGTCGAATGGAGTTCGACGCTAACTAGGTCGGACACACCCGATAATAATCAAAAATATTTTGGAGAAACTCCAGAATAAAGAACCTAAGGCTCGACCTAAGGTTTTCTAAGTAAAAAGCGATAAAATCCGATGGAGGTGAAATCACCCGATCATCGGGATCAGGAGCTAGCAGCCGAAAGTCCTCTAGAATCCGATATTGGCCTCGAAGTTGCTCCACAATTGATATTGTCAGCGTTGAAGCTTCGACTGCTGGGCTTGGCGATGCACTGCTACGGATACTAACCATGTACACAACTCAACAAAATAAAATAAAAAGAAACAAACAAAGATATCAGAAAGAAGGTTCGAACTTCGAATCTGAGGGCTAAAGAACGAGAGGACAAGCAAAGTTCCCAAAAGCTACTACTATTGAAAGCGATGGAAGGAAAACCTTCGGGGGGACCAGTATATATAGAACCCACTGACGGTCGAGATGCACAGAAGTCTTCTCAGATACTGACATGTGTTGGCTGGAGAACGACTGAGTATTAAATCCTTCGGGCTTCATGATTGTGCATCCATTAATGACGACTGTTGCAATCCCCAAAGCACCGAACAATAAATTTATCGAAGATCGTGGAGATCATAAATGATAGATGATGGAATAAAATTCAAGACAACGCCACATGTTAACCCTCTGCGTTTGGTGCATCAAAACAAAATATCAAATCATCGCACCAGACTTGGGCGAGGAGGGAAACTATTGGGAGATATCGAACCGCCGTCCAACTCGCCAACCTATCCTTTGGTTAGCAACCGACTGACCATCGAACGACGATCATCATCTACCGATCGACGATCGATGACAAAGAGAGCTGGCTGACTGACGAAAAGTCTTCCACCTGACCGACCAATGATCGGCCAATCTCCAAATAAGCCGGTTGATTGAGGAACCGACTAACCGAAGATCGGTCGGCTCCAGATATGCCGATCGATCGATAATTGATCGGTCCTAGATTAACCGACCGATCGTCGGATGTTCTATAAATAATTCGTCCGACTTCTGATCGATCCTATAAAACTGCCTTCGAGAAGAGCATGACAACAACGATTAGTGAATGGTTCTAACCACCTTCTCACGATCGCATTATATCGAAAAAAGAGGGATCCATGTGCCAAGCGGTTATCACTCTAACACCTATAAAAGGATGGTAAACTAGCTAGTTTAAAGAAAAAAAAGACACTCTTAAGAATAAATTCAATTCTTCTTTGCTTATTCCTATTCGACCAATCCATCCCTCTAACTTAAGCATTGGAGAATTCCCACTGGAGCTATCTTCGATCAGTGCGGACTTTTTTTTTGCAATATTTTCGGCATTCATTTGCAAGCATAGGCGTAGGTGGATTGGCCGCAATAATATCTATTAATTTTCCTTGATTATTTTCTTTAATATATGATTCGTTTCATCTCATCGTAAAATCATTGATGGATGTAAGTAACGTTCTAGAATAAGTTAGTATAGTCAAATCCGTATAACAAGCTAGGATTAGAGTGGTTTAGCATGGTTACACACAGTCTCCGATTCTGGATATCTTACCGCTCCGACGAATATTAGAATATAATGAATGACCATCTGATCGGTATACCTGGACATAAAAGAACTGAACTTTTGCATCACACGAGCTAGAATACTTGGAAATTCTTTGACTAGCTAGGATGCCCTACACATCTTCGGTATGCAAGATTCATATTAAACAATAAAAACATTATTCCCCAGAAAAGAAAGAAAAGTGAGATCCCCATGAAATCGAGTCTCAAAGCATAGTCTTGGAAGCCCTCTTAATAGAATCCAACAGAGAAATCGTTAAATCAAGAACAAGGCACACATAATCCCAATATTAATCCACCTTGTGTCCTTGTCTACACCTCTGGCTTCAAAAAATCTCTACATGTAAGACTGCACCTGGAACGATCATTCTCTTACCACCAGAAGCATTCCCCTCTCATATATGCTCCAGCACTCGTTGATGAGGAGGGAATCTAAGGGACACGTATAACGGAAGACATGGTACATGAAGAGCCCATACTTTGGTTTGCTCTCTTTTGGAATGAACTAGTCTTAGAAAAGGAAGAAAATCCCCATATGAAGAGAGAGAGAGAGAGAGAGAGAGAGTATACTTGCCTACACTCAAGTGGCTCTCTACTCAAATACAAGGCTATATTAGACAGCAAAAATTCTACATCATCTATTATCTCTAAATTGCTTATGATGAAAAATCTCAAAATCATATGATTTTTATATAATAGAATTATTCTCTCTCTCTCTCTCTCTCTCTCTCTCTCTCTCTCTATATATATATATATATATATATATATATATATATATAGAGAGAGAGAGAGAGAGAGAGAGAGAGAGAGAGTCTGAGTTTCCACTTTAGGTAAAGACATGAGGTTACTAAATTGCTTTCGGGGTGAATGGAATAAGAGAGATTTGTCACGGTGAGCCAATAAGCCAAAGCTACAGATTTGATCAAGGGAGGAGGAGATGAGTGGTAGAAGGAAGAGGAAAGGGAGGTGGATTCAGGGGGGAGTTGGAGGTTGTTGGGTGCAATGTGGAATTGAGATCGACACATATGTCCTCCATGGTTTGGAACAGAAGGAACAAGAAGAGAAATGAGATGGATGGGAATGGGTTTGGAGGGGAACACCAGATCTAAGGGGAAGTGAAGGGACCGTGGTAAGACATGGGGAAGAAGGTTTTGGGTGAGTAATGAGCAGGAGATGGAGGGCAGACCGGCATGAATTTGTTTGATGGAGGCCGGACCTAACCAGAACTCTATGAATGTTTTGGTGTTCGGTCTGGTGCATTGTAGAGAGAGTTTGGCACGATTTAGGCGTTCAAAACAATTTGACCAGGGCCATTATAAACTATTCAATGCTGCTGAATTAAATTAAGAATGCAATCACATCTCTCTGGCCATTGCTATTCTCCATTGGGAGACATGATTACCGATCCATTCCTTCCCTTCCTCTCTTACCAATTTCTGCCGTTCATCACTTCATGGTAGAATTCCTCCTAACCCCACTTGGGCCCAACGGCTTTGACACAATATGGTTCATAGACTTTGATGCCATGAGTATCAAAAAAGAAAATACTTTTTATAGCATGAGCGGTATAGCTCCGTAAAAATTATCTATGATGATTAGCTCTCGTGCAAAGTCAAAATGAAAAAAATGACTTCATGCAAGAGTCAATCTTCATTGATAGTGTCTACGAAGCTACACCATTCATGATGTAGAAAAAAATTTTAACCACCAAGTCCATATAGCACGAAAGCCATGCCATCAGCCTCTTGCCCACTAATCACTATAAATTTCATTCAAATTATTTTAATGTCATTGATCTTCTAGTATCATTTCAATGGCTCAAACATGGAGCAACTTCTGCATGAGACAGGGTGCCAACAAAAAGATTTGATGCATTTTCTTCTAAATTTACAATTTTTTTTGGTACAACTGCAATGAAGAGTATGGAATCGTGATACCAGATGATGATATTTTGACTCAACTATAGCACCCAAAAGTGATTTATTAAGATGACTATTGGTATGATAATCCCAGTCAAATCTCCCTTTGAGTCATTGAATTGTGTCTAAGTTGTTCAAGCATAGGAATATACTGTTAGAACTTCTCATAATGTGTACTTTCATTGATTGTAGACTGATTTTGATTTTGAATTTGTTATGGAATATGGGCTAAGTTGTCGTCTGAATGAATGGTTAAGGAGTCCGAAATAACCCGTGATCATATTATTTGGCTCCTATTGCCTTAGTCATGTGATATAGTAGATATCGGTGTAGATCTGATCCGACTAATAGGCTCTGTGATGAATGGATCCATTAAAATTTTTTAATTGGGCTAGATCTCCACTCTACTCCTATAAATAAAGTCTATAGAGAAACCCTAGGATATTAAGATCACTGCGTTTTAAGCATGGAACTAGAGCAGGCAAGCATCAAGAGGAGAAGGAGAGGAAGATCTATCCATGATCGATTATTCTCTTGCAGGATATTTAGCGTAGATCATCAGATGGCTGCTCAAGAATTTCAAGGTATGTTGATTAGATTATAATCTATTCTTGAAATTTTATCTTGTGTTCTAGATCTTCTACATGTGATCCATAAAATATTTCTTCAATTTTTCTAACAATTGGTATCAGTACGATTTTGTAAAAGATTAGAATCAAGAAAATTTAGATCATAATTATTGGTACAGAATCTGGTTGATGCCGGATCGAGCAGGAGTGGAGGAGGATGAGGTTGCCGTCGGTGACCTACAAAATAAAGTTCCGTCTAGAGTCGGTGGTGGTAGCTCCGGTAGGACTCTCCGATGATCAAGTCAACTCTTTTAGCTAATAGAAATGGAGTGCTTAGGAAAGAGAAGTGAGCTTAGAAAAAATATATCTCGAGGGTCCCTTTTTGTAGATGGAGCTTGTAGCGGATCGATGGTGACAGCTGCAGCCATCTGGTAGCGAACCGCTCGAGGTCACATAAAATTTGGTATGGAGAGGGAGAGGCATCGTCAGACTGATAGTGACAGCCATATCGTCGGATCGTGGGCCACATGGGGCTTATTATGGAGGGAGAGGTGCTGACAGTCATGCCGTTTGATGGAAGCATGCGTTCGAAGTTCAACTGAGCCGAAGGAGTCCGATTGCAAGAGTAATCTAACTCTTGGAGGAATCCGACAGGAGTTCATCTCTTGGAGGAGTTTGGCTCCCGTAGGAGTCTAACTGCAAGAGAACCTCAGAGAAAGTTTGGCTCCCGTAGGAGTCCGACTGAAGGAGGAGCTCAGAAGGAGTTTGGCTCCTGTAGGAGCCCGACTAAAGGAGTCAGGAAGGAGTTCAGCTCCTATAGGAGTCCGACTGAAGGAGGAGCTCGGAGGGAGTTCGGCTCCCATAGGAGTCTGACTGAAGGAGGAGCTCGGAGGGGGTTCGGCTTTCGTAGAAGTTCGGAGGGAGTTTGGCTCCTGAAAAAGTTTGACTCCTGGAAGAAGTTTGGCTCCCATAGGAGTCCGACTGAAGAAGAAGCTCGGAGAGAGTTCGGTTGGGGCTTGACCGTTAAGGAGTTCGATCAGGGCTCGATCACTGAGGAGTTTGGCTAAGGCTCGTCCACTGAAGCTCTTTCATGACTATCGGTTGTATTAGGCTGAGCATCAGACTGAACTTCGATAGGAGTGAAATTTATCCCCAATAATAGTTTCTTCACTCTTGAGTTTGAAATTTGAAGAAAGAGAGTACAAAAAGGACGACTGTCGAAGTCCTCTTCAGGGCTCTATGCTAGTTCAGGTTGAAGCTCGGAGAAGATCTTATCCCCAGCCAAGGTTGACATTAAAGTTGAGGCTCGGGGGGATCCCATCTCCTGCCGCGGTCCAGAAAGATCTTATCTTTTGTTGACGCTGCGATTGAAGCTTGTGGGAGATCTTATCTCCAGTCAAGGTTGAAGGAGATCTTCTCTCCTATTGATTTAGATTTTGAAACTCAGGGGAGATCCTATCTTCAGTCGAGGTTGAAGTTGAAGTCGAGGCTTGGGAGAGATCTCATCTCCAACTGAGATTGAAGTTGAAATCGAGGTTTGGATGAGATCTCATCTCCAACCAAGATTGAAGTTGAAATCGAGGCTCGACGGAGATCTCATCTCCAATCGAGGTTGAAGGAGATCTTATCTGTTATTAACGTAGGAGTTCGGATGCTCGAGAGAGATCTTATCTCTAGTCAAGGTTGAAGCTCGAACGCTCGGGAGAGATCTTATCTCTAGCCAAGGTTGAAGTTGAAATCGAGGCTCGACGGAGATCTCATCTCTAGTCGAGGTTGAAGTTGAAGTTGAGGCTCGAGAGAGATCTCATCTCCAGCCGAGGTTGAAGTTAAAGTTGAGGCTTGAAAGAGATCTCATCTCCATCCAAGGTTGAATGAGATTTCATCTCTTGTTGACGCAGACATTGAAGCTCGAGGGAGATCCTATCTCCAGTCGAGGTTGAAGTTGAAGTTGAGACTCGGTGGAGATCTCATCTTCAGTCGAGGTTAAAGGAGATCCTGTTGATGTAGAAGCTCAGGGAAGATCTTATCTCTATCAGCCAAGGTTGAAGGTTGAGCTTAGGGAAGATTTTATCTCTCGCAACAGAGGTTGAAAGTTGGGCTCGGAGGAGATTTTATCTCCAACAGCCGAGTTGAAGGTTGAGCTCGAAGGAGATCTTATCTCCAGCAGTCGAGGTTGAAGGTTGAGCTCGAAGGAGATCTTATCTCCAGCAGTCGAGGTTGAAGATTGGGCTCAGGAGAGATCTTACCTCCAGCAGTCGAGATTGAAGGAGATCTTATCTCTTGTAAAAGCTCAAAAAAGATCTTATCTCCAGCAGCCAAGGTAGACTTGGTTGCTCGGAAGAGATCTTATCTCTAGTCGAGGTTGACTTGGACGCTCGAGGAAGATCTTATCTTCGAAAGTCGAGGTCGAAGGTAAAACTCAGAAGAAATCTTATCTCCAGCAATCGAGGTTGAAGGTTGGGCTTGGAGGAGATTTTATCTCCAACAGTCGAGGTTGAAGGAGATCTTATCTCCTGTAGAAGCTCAGAGGAGATCTTATCTCCAGCAGTCGAGATTGACTCGATCGCTTGAAAGAGATCTTATCTCTAGCCAAGGTTGACTCGGATGCTCGGAGGAGATCTTATCTCTGATAGTTGAGGTTGAAGGAGATCTTATCTCCTGTTGGCAAAGGCTTTGAAGCTTGAGAGAGATCTTATCTCTAGCCGAGGTTGATTCGATCGATCGAGAGAGATCATATCTCTAGCCGAGGTTGATTCGGTCACTCGAAAGAGATCTTATCTCTAGCCGAGGTTGACTCAGTCACTCGGAAAAGATCTTATCTCTAGTCGAGATTGACTCGGATGCTCGGAGGAGATCCTATCTCCGACAGTCGAGGTTGAAGAAGATCTTATCTCCTATTGGCAAAGGCTTTGAAGCTCGGAAGAGATCTTATCTCTAGCCGAGGTTGACTTGATCGCTCGGAAGAGATCTTATCTCTAACCAAGATTGACTCGGACGCTCGGGGGAGATCTTATCTCCGATAGGCGAGGTTGAAGAAGATCTTATCTTCTGTAGAAGCTTGGGGAAGATCTTATCTCCGACAGCTGAGGTTGAAGGAGATCTTATCTCCTGTAGAAACTTGGGAGAGATCTTATCTCCAGCAACCGAGGTTGAAGGTTGAGCTTGGGAGAGATCTTATCTCCAGCAGTCGAGGTTGAAGGAGATCTTATTTCTAGTCGAGGTTGACTCGGTCGCTCGAAAGAGATCTTATCTCTAGCGGAGGTTGACTCGAACACTTGGGAGAGATCTTATCTCCGACAGTCAAGGTTGAAGGAGAACGTATCTCTAGCCAAGGTTGACTCGATTGCTCGAAAAAGATCTTATCTCTAGTCGAGATTGACTCGATCGCTCGAAAGAGATTTTATCTCTAGTCGAGGTTGACTCAGATGCTCGAAGAAGATCTTATCTCCGACAATCAAGATTGAAGAAGATCTTATCTCTTGTTGGTGAATGCTTTGAAGCTCGAAAGAGATCTTATCTCTAGTCGAGGTTGACTCGATCGCTCGGAAGAGATCTTATCTCTAGCCGAGATTGACTCGGATGCTCGGAGGAGATCTTATCTTCGATAGTCGAAGTTGAAGGAGATCTTATCTCCTATAGAAGCTTAGGGGAGATCTTATCTCCAGCAGCCAAGGTTGAAGGTTGAGCTCGGAGGAGATCTTATCTCCAGCAGTCGAGGTTGAAGAAGATTTTATCTCTAACCGAGGTTGACTCGATCGCTCGAAAGATATCTTATCTCTAGTCATGGTTGACTCGGATGCTCGGAGGAGATCTTATCTCCGACAGTTGAGGTTGAAGGAGAATTTATTTCTAACCGAGGTTGACTCGGTCGCTCGAAAGAAATCTTATCTCTAGCCGAGGTTGACTCGATCGCTCGGAAGAGATCTTATCTCTAATCGAGATTGACTCGGACGCTTGGGGAAGATCTTATCTCTGACAGTCGAGATTGAAGGAGATCTTATCTTCTATTGGCGAAGACTTTAAAGCTCAAGAGAGATATTATCTCTAGCCGAGGTTGACTCGATCGCACGGAAGAGATCTTATCTCTAGTCGAGATTGACTTGGATGCTTGGAAAAGATCTTATCTCCGACAGTCGAGGTTGAAGAAGATCTTATCTCCTGTAGAAGCTCAGAAAAGATCTTATCTCCAGCAGCTGAGGTTGAAGAAGATCTTATCTCTATCCGAGGTTGATTCGATTGCTCGAAAAAGATCTTATCTCTAGCCAAGGTTGACTCGGATGCTCGGGAGAGATCTTATCTTCGATAGTCGAGGTTGAAGGAGAACTTATCTCTAGCCGAGGTTGACTCGATCGCTCGAGAGAGATCTTATCTCTAGTCGAGGTTGACTCGATCGCTCGGGAGAGATCTTATCCCTAGCTGAGGTTGATTCGAATGCTCGGAAGAGATCTTATCTCCAACAATCGAGATTGAAGGTAAAGCTCGAGGAAGATCTTATCTCCAGCAGTCGAAATTGAAGAAGATCTTATCTCCTATTGGCGAAGGCTTTGAAGCTCGAGAGAGATTTTATCTCTAGCCGAGGTTGACTCAATCGCTTAGGAGAGATCTTATCTCTAGTCGAGATTGACTCGGTCGCTCGGAAGAGATCTTATGTCTAGCCGAGGTTGACTCGGATGCTCGAAAGAGATCTTATCTCCGACAGTCGAGGTTGAAGGTAAAGCTCGGAAGAGATCTTATCTCCAGCAGTCGAGGTTGAAGAAGATCTTATCTCCTATTGATGAAGGCTTTGAAGCTCGGAAGAGATCTTATTTTTAGCTGAGGTTGACTCGATCGCTCGAAAGAGATCTTATCTCTAGTCGAGATTGAAGGACTTTGACCTACTCATGTTAGGATGAGGTTCTTTTCCTATTCCTAACACGACCACTATTGATGGCTTCTTCCCTATCATCACATAGTTTCTATACCAAGAAATAATAATATCAAAATGAAGAAATTTTATTGAAGAAAAATTACTGACAGCACATTTTTAGATTCTCTACATTTCAGAATTGTAGGAGCGTTGTTCTTTCGAGTTTCTTCAGATGATAAGTTTTGGGCCAGACGACCTCCTTGTTGCTCCTCCGTCATAGATGGTTCTGGTTATGGCAGCATCCTTGGTCGATCTTTTTCTGCTTCAGATTGACGTCGGAGGAATTGACCCAACCGACCCCTTCTGACGAGCTCCTCGATTTCATCCTAAAGCTGAATGCACTCCTCAGTATCATGATCGTGGTCATGATGGTAGAGACAGTATTTGCTTCGATTACTCTTATTCGAAAAAAATTATAATTCTTCTGATCGTGGTAGTTGATTCTTAATTTTCATCCGAACTTGACTTTTAGGAGCATTAAGGAGGGCATAGTTGTGAAACCTTTTGGAGGAAGGACTTCTTCGCATCCCTCTGTTGGAGCTTCCTTGATGATGAGCTCGAGGAGTTCGGACTCGCTTACGCTCGAAGAAAGTCCACGAGCACGATCGAACTTCTCTCAGCTCTCCATCGGTGGTGGGTTTATCGAACTCATCCATCCACCGCTCTCCTGCGACTTCTTCATCCTTCAATTTGAAGGCTTCTTCTATGTGGGCATATCACTCGACCCGAGCAAGCAGATCGACAAAATCTCTAGGATACTTTTTCTCCAAGGAGAATAGCAAATCATTCTTTTGAAGGCCATCCTTAAATGCCGTCATTGCAACAGACTAATCCAAATTTTAGACCTCCAACGCAGCAGCATTAAATCGGATAACATAAGCTCGGATGGATTCTTCCACCTTCTGCTTGACATTCATTAGAAAATTTGAACCTCGACATGGATGCCGACTGTTGATGAAGTGGGTTGCGAACTGATGGCTCATCTGATCAAAAGAGAAGATCATACCCAGTTTCAATGTCGAATATCAATTTCTCACTGCTCCATTTAAAGTAGATGGAAAAGCTCGACATAATATGGCATCTGATGTGCCATGGAGTAGCATCATGGTTTGGAAAGCCTCTAAACGATCGACTGGATCAGAGATTTCATTGTAGCTTTCGAATTAAGAAAGCTTGAAGTTCAACGAAATGGACTCTTACATAATTCAGAGAGAGAAAGGAGGATCGGTGCAGATATCGTCATAACGAGTCAGGATGACATGGCAGAGTTTCTCAATCCATCGATCCATCTTCCATAATCTATGATCGAGGGCGTCATCTTGATCGCAGATCTTGAAGAACTTTCAACTATAAATGGGGAAGGTCACCTCCAGAGCAGAACCATGATCCGAACATGGATCCTCTACTCTCTGTTTCTTCTTTCTAGAGGCGACGGATATGCTAGCTCAAGTATTCTTCCTTGGAATCGATTTTCGACATCTCGATGGTGGGTTTTCTAGTGGAGTCACTGTCGGAGGCTACTGCATGGCCTGCACCATCTCGGTGAGGTTTTGAACCTGCTGCATCAATGGGTTAAACTACTCTGGACCTACCATGGCCATCGGTGAAGGTGGAGGTTGGAGTGCTGGCGATGGAGCAGAAATAGATGAATCTGATCTAGATCTGATGGCAGAAGCGGTAGATCTTTGGATAGTTGCCTTCTTTTGAGGTATTTCATGGGATTGAGGAAGAGGATCGAGATGATCTCTGAAGAAGAAGGTCGGCAGGATCGAGTGAGCACTCCTTTAAGAATAAGGGTACCTCAGAGGCAGAGTTCCTTCCTCCAGCGTCAATTATATTAGTGCAGAATCTGATCGATGCTGGATCGAGCTAGAGTGGAGGAGGACGAGATCACCGTCGATGACCTAAAAAATAAAGTTTCATCTGAAGTCGGTGGTGGTGGCTCCGATAGGACCCTCCGACGATCAAGTCAACTCTTCTGACCAACAAAAATAGAGTGCTCAGAAAAAAGAAGTGACCTTAGAGAAAACGCATCTCGAGGATCCTTTTTTTATAAATGGAGCTTGTAGCGAGTCGATGGTGATAGCTGCAGTCGTCTGATAGCGGGCCGCTCGAGGCCGCATGAAATTTGGTATGAAGAGAGAGAGGCATCGTTAGACTGATAGTGATAGCCATATCATCGGATCGTGGACCGCGTGGGACTAATTATAGAGGAAGAGGTGCTGACAGTCATGCCGTCTGGTGGAAGCATACGTTCGGAGTTCGACTGAGTCGAAGGAGTTCGATTGTAAGAGTAATCTGGCTTTTGGAGAAATTTGAAAGGAGTTCGTCTCCTGAAAGAGTTTGGCTCCTGTAGGAGTCCGACTGAAGGAAGAGCTCAGAGGAAGTTCGGCTTTCATAGGAGTCCGATTGAAGGAGGAGCTCGAAAGGAGTTTGGCTTTCATAGGAGCCCGACTGAAAGAGTTAGGAAGGAGTTCGGCTTCCGTAGGAGTCCGACTTAAGAAAGAGCTCAAAGAAAGTTTCTCTCATATAGGAGTCTGACTGAAGGAGGAGCTCGAAGGGGGTTCAGCTCTCATAGGAGTTTGAAGGAAGTTTGGCTCTTGGGAAAGTTCGACTCCTGGAGGAGGGAGTTCAGCTTCCGTAGGAGTCCGACTGAAGGAGAAGCTCGGAGAGAGTTCAGCTGGAGCTTGATCGCTGAGGAGTTCGATTAGAGCTCGATCACTGAGGAGTTCGATCGACTGAAGAAGTTCGGCTAATGCTCGTCCGCTGATGCTCTTCCATAACTACCGGTTGCATTAGACTGAGCATCAGACTGGACTTCGATGGGAATGAAGTTTATCTCCAACAGTAATCAATCAACAAAAAAAAAATGGTTTAGGGCCGATGGTCCCATGCCCTCCTTTTCCAAAATCGAGGTTGGTAGCCAGCGATCACCGATGATTGATCCCACCAGCGCCAAACAAACGGGCATCCGACGCTAATGAATCAATCAACCAAACAAAGGATGAGGTGATCCTAATGAATCATCCAACCAAAAAAAAAGTTGAAGAAGAGGAAGAAGGGGGCCGACGCTTCTTCCCCATCGTGCCCTTCCATTTTTCGATACCTGATCGAACTGGCAAGACGTCGGTTCCGACGATTGATGGCAGATCTTCTACGGTGCCTGATCTTCTGGCAAAGATTTTTTCCACCAAAGGTTAAAGAACAAAAAAAAAGTTAGCACAAGATTTTTCGTCGATCCTTCCTCCATGCCACCACCCAACTGGCGGCTGTGCACCATGCAGACGTTGGTGACCTAGGTAGAGGCCGACGACTCGGGCAGAGGGTGGTGACCAGCCTGAATGGCAGCAATTTGATCAAGGCCGGGGGGTTTGCCGATGGAGGCCCGTGGTCCTTATCTTCAAATAAAAAGAAAAAGGAAAAGGCCATCGGTGATTGGCGATCGATGGTGGGAGGCCGTGAGAGATCGACGACCAGCGACTTCAACCCTCCCTCTAGCCGCCGGCATGGAATCGACGAGGAAGGGAGGCGGAATGCCCCCCCCCCCCCACCCCCCACACCATCAAGAGGAAGAAAACCTCCTCAAAGGGTTAACGGGTTTTGGATTTCAATCTGAATTCTAAACCCAAGTTGTTGTTTTAACTTATGTATGCAATTTTGCATTTTAGTCCCTACAAGATATGTTATTTGATTTCAGTCTAAAACAAATTATATAATTTTTGTTATGATCTCTGATTTAAGGGAATGTGGGTTTTAATGTTTGGTGACCACCAAAATGGCACATTCATTAAAATTTATAGGATTTCTCTATCAGGTATTTCAGTGAATTAAGACTTGTCAATTTCTTTTCATAAATTTATTTGTTGTGGGTGCATTAAGTTATATTAAAATTGATAGGCATGCTAGTTGATTACTGAATTAAAATTTTGTAAATTTCATTAGATGGTGTCCACCAAAATGGCCTATTTAATGGTGTTTACAAGATTTTTTTATATAATATTTAAGAAGGGATTAAAGCATCGCGAAATTATAACATACAATAATCTTTTTAAAGGAAGCTTATTGTATGTTATAATTTTGCAGTAAAAATATTTTTATGATTTGTAAGTGTACATGACCTAGGAATTTGTTCTACCAAAATAGATGAACCTCCAAAAGCTAATAATATCTTATAGGTATTCTTTACTGGACATATGAGAGAAATCTTATATGGGTCACTTAATTTCTTTCCAAAAAAAGTTTGTGGCATTGCACCAAGGGCTCTCATTAAAATTATGCTTATAAAGTTTCTTAAGCATATTCATTGCCTATAATCAATCCATTATTTAACTGCATTAAGTTTATTTTGCAGTTAACACCTTTGCAATTAATAACATCACTGCTCCAATTGAAACTCTGACTGGAACAAACTATAAAAGATGAAAACATGATATTGAATTAGTACTAGATTTGATGGATTTGGATATTGCTTTGTGTGATAATCCTCCATCTCAAATAACTGATTAGAGTACTACAAAATATAAAGCTGTCTATAAAAAATGGAAGAAAGCAAATAAGTTGAGCTTAATAATTATGAAGAAATCCATATCTGATTTTATTTTGGATGCTATTCCTGATAATGAAAATGCTAAACAATTCTTTGATGATGTAAGTAAGAGGTATGTAAAATCTGATAAAGCTAAGGCTGGAGAGCTGATGGAAAAGTTGATTAATATAAGATATGATGGTATTGATGGAGTTAGAGCTCACATCACGAGATTGAAGAATATTGCATCCAAACTTAACAGCTTAGATATACTTATCTCAATAGCCTTCATTGTTCATCAGGCCCTTAATTCTCTTTCTGTATAATTTAATCAGCTTAAAACAACCTATAACGCACAAAAAAATAAATGGAGTATGAATGAACTTATTTCAGTGTGTGCTCAAGAAGAAAAAAATATCTTAGAAAAAAGGGTGAGAGTGCTAATATAGTGTATTAGCCACATCCTAAGAATTCTAATTATGAAAAGAAGAAAAATGGTCCCAAAAGAAATAGTCAATCTCACAATCCTAAGAGTGAAAATCAAAATTCTGAAGGCTTTCAAGCTACTATTAAAAAAATTTCAAGTAATTCTTTTGCAAGAAAAAAGATCACAAGAAAGTTGAATGTTTCAAATACAAGAATTGGCTAGAAAAAAAAACCAGCAAGGGGGTAATTCATTAATATTTGTTTATTTTGAATCTAGTTTGATAGATGTTCCATTACATTCTTGGTGGTTAGATAGTAGGTATCTATTAATGTCACTAATTCTTTGCAGGGGTTCATAAACAAACAAAAGACAGCTGAGAATGAAGTAAATCTTTTCATAGAAAATGAAGAAAAAGTTTAAGTTGATTTTATTGGAGACATTGGCTAGAATTAGAGTTTGATTTTATACTTGTCTTAGAAAATACTATTTATGTACCATCCATGAGACGAAATTTGATATCTCTTTCTAAATTTGATTTTAGTGGTTTCAAATTTACTTTTGGTCATAGAAAATTTGAACTACTTTTTGACTCTAAATTTATTGGTGGAGGTCTTTTATCTGATGGTTGTTAAAATAGCCTTTCTGAATGATGATCTTAATGAAGAAATTTATATGACTCAGCCAGAAGGTTTTGTTGAAAATGGAAAGGTATATATAATGTGTAGACTTAAGAAATTCATCTATGGTCTTAAGCAAGCATCACGATAGTGGTATCTTAAGTTTGATAATATTATGAATTCTCTTGGATTTATAGAAAATAAAGTGGATTAATGTATATATCTCAAGGTGAGTGGGAGTAAATTTATCTTTCTTATTTTATATGTGGATGATATTTTGCTTACCAGTAATAATACAGCTCTATTGTATGAAACTAAATATTTGCTATCCAGAATCTTCAATATAAAGAATCTTGGAGAAGCTTCATTTGTACTTGGTATTGAGATTCACAGGGATAGAAGCCATGGTTTGTTATAATTATCTCAAAGAACTTATATTGATCATATTTTAAGAAGATTTGATATGCATGACTGCAAACCTGGAGACATACCTGTGGTTAAGGAAGATAAATTCAGTAAAGATCGATATCCAAAGAATAATATAGAAAGAAAATTTATGAAAAATATGCCTTATTCTAATACCGTGGGTAGTCTGATATATGCACAAGTTTGCACCAGACCGGATATTGCATATGTTGTTAGTATGCTCAGTAGATATATATCAAATCCAGGCATAGAATATTGAAAAGCAGCTAAAAAGATCATAAGATATTTATAGAAAATCAAAGATTTTATGCTCACATATAGAATGACTAATTATCTTGATGTAATTAGATATTGTGACTCCGACTTCGCTGGTTGTATAGATGATATGAAATCCACTTCTGATTATATTTTTATGATGGCTCGAGAGACTGTTTTTTGAAAAAGCTCAAAACAGACTATTGTGGCATTATCTATCATGCGGGCAGAGTTTATAGCTTATTGTGGAGCTGCAAGTCATGCTGTTTCATTGAGATTTTTTTTTTTGGGACTTATGGTTGTTGATTTCATCTATAAACCACTTAAAATATATTATGATAATAGTGTAGCTATATTCTTTTTAAAGAATAATAAGAGTTTCAATGGCTCAAAATATATTAAAATAAAATATCTTACAGTCAGAGATTTGATTAAAAAGAAAAATATTATCATCGAGCATATAGAGACTGATGAAATGCTAGCAGATCCATTAACCAAAGGACTGAGATTCACTGTATTTAGAAAATATGTTGAAAACATGGATTTATTATAATCTTTTCATGTACTTAGTTAGTGGGAGCATTATTTTTTATTAAACATCATACAGATATAGTACATTTTTATTTTTTTAATAAAGTATGATATTTACATTTTGTGCACATATGATTGTTTATAAATGTTTCTTATATTAAAGTCTTAAGCATAAAGTTTTTGCTTAAGCATAAAGGTGTTGCTTATGATAATATAAGCTTATTATAGCTTTCATTGGAAAGCATAAAGAGATTTCATTGAAAATCATAAAGTGGACTGATGATGGATTTTGTATGTTTAGATCATATGAGTACAAAGTTCATACTACACGTACGATATCACTAAAATTCATATCGATAAGATTACTAATATTTGTAATCATAGAGAGATCTTATATCTAAAAATGGTATTAAGACTGTTGTGATTTAATATTAGTGGTTTTAGCGGACTGAAATTTTGACTAAAAATGTTATTCATTTAGGATATTTGCATATGTGGCCATATAAGGTGCTCTTAGCTCGAGAATTATTTTAAACTATATATATTATATTTAATATATTTTTTAATTAAAAAAATAAAAAAAAATTATCTAAATCATTATCGCCCAAGTACAAAAATATTAGAAATTCTCATAAGGTGAACTTCCATTGATTATAGACTGATTTTGATTTCGAATTTGTTATGAAATACGGGCTAAGTTGTCATCTAAATGAATGATTAAGGAGCCCGAAATAATCTGTGATCATATTGTTTGGGTTCTATTATCTTAGTCATGTGATATAGCAAATATCGGTGTAGGCCTAACCTGACTAATGTCCTCTATGATGGGTGAACCTATTAGAATTTTCTAATTGGACTAGGTTTCCACTCCACTCCTATAAATACAATCTATAGAGAAATCTTAGGACATTAAGATCACTGCATTCTAAGGATGGAACTTATCCCATCGAAGAGACAAGCATCAAAAAGAGAAGAAGAGGAAAATATGTCCGTGGTTGATTCTTCTCTTATAGGATATTTAGTATAGATCATCAGATGGCTGCTCAAGGATTTCAAGGTATGTTGATTAGATTATAATCTATTCTTGAAATTTTATCTTGTGTTCTACATCTTCTACATGTGATCCATAAAATATTTTTTTAATTTTTTTGACATATACATCTTAAATTTGTGGAGTGTTATTGAGCTTTGCAAGAAGTGGCTTTGGTCATTTTTTCAAGATTCCTATTTTAACAATTATGGTTGCCCAATAAATTCATTTCTTGAGTTAGGAAATGAATACAAAACCTGCCAGGACTCATACATAGCAATGGTAGCCAGGCAATTTTTTTTAGGTTTCCAATCCATCTGGAACTATAATAGAACCTATTTAGCAAACCTTATAGGATTTGGATTGGATTTTGGGATTTAAAATTAAAATCTGATAAGATTTGAAATAGATTTTGACTTTGCTCCTCGAATCCCGCTACCCAAGCTAATTATATATAACATATATATTTTATAGAATTATATATATACACAGTGTGAGAGAATTTGAAGCCTATACTTCAAGGACATCTAACTCTATCTTTACTATTAAGCTACAAAACTCATTTACATTTACATTGTTTGTAAAATTATTTATACTCATTTTTATTTGATATTATTCTCTCCTTTTCTTTTTTTTCTTTTTTTTTTTTTTGGTAATTTTGGGTCTTATACCCAACCCAATCCAAATAACCCCATTCGAATAAAAATTAATTGGGCAGGTCGGTGTACCCAATGAATGTAACATTTTTTGATGAGATGGGCTTGAGATTTTGTGCAAATTTTTTCTCGGATTTGGAATGGATTCGGGTAGTAAAATTTTAAAAGGGTTTAGATACGAATAGGACAAATTTTGCAAGCATCCCATCTATTGCCATTCCTACCAATATAGGCATGTGTTTAGTCCACATCAGTTATGTGATTGATAGATAAGGAATCTAAATAATTCTTTCTAACTAGCATTTTAGGATAAGATTCTAAATTGTTACAGGTAGCATTAGAGGGAGGTTAGATCTATGGCCTATATGGATTATAGGACACCACAATACAAATGTATTTAAATTGACCATAGGCTAATTGTGGTTTTATCATTAGATTTGAATAGATTTAGATACTTGGCATGATGAGAATGTCGAAACTGAGGGGAAGTATGTCATGAGAACTCATACGGATAATGCATTGGATAGATCTTGGATATTTATATAGAATTAAAAAGCCCAAATAATAACTTTCAAGTGATATTTTTGAGGTTGCTATAAAAATAAGTAATGGTAAATTTAAGGATTCCATTTTGGTTCTCAACAAGTGATTTTTTGACCATGAAATGACACTTAATTGAGTACATTCATATTTTGTCTGCATAGCATTTAGAACTAGGACACAAAAATAAAATAAAAATATATAGCTCAAGGAAGAAAAATGAACGGCATTTAAAATCTCTTGATATATAATTTATCAAATCAATGATTAAGGTTTAGTAACTTGATGAGCCAAGAAATAATTTTGGACAGGTTCGACATTCAAATTGCAATACCAAAAATCAAACAGCATCTCTATGCTGATCCATCACTTGATTAGTATGAAAGTTGAATTGAAGAAATCTTTAAATCACCTTCAAAACCTTCTTATGATTTTCAAGAAGGCGATCATGGCAGATATATGAATTTTTTTCAAGTTGGTGATTGTTTCATATGTCAAACATTGTCAATTGCCAACATGAACGTTAGGTTGTCTTTTTTTTTTTTTTTTAGAAGTATTGTGGAGTGGGATGCAAATTTGCTGAGCTAAGACTAGTTGGCTTAATATTTAAGCCCATGAATATTATTCGAATGATACTTCATTAGGTTCTAAAAGTTCCTTGATCAAATTATGGCAAGAATTCTATAAATCCTTAAAATGGTCATTGTCCCTAAATTAGTGCAAATTTCAAATTTCAAATTTCACTATTTTGTTGGATCAATTTAAAATTTTAACTATATGAAGTATTTTTATATTCTTCTAATTCCTTTTTTATGGAATTTCAAGTACATTTAATCATTTATAGTCCAAGACTTGTGTAATATTGAAGTAACAGATGCTACTAGCTACGGTCAAAGAGCTTAATTTGCATCCATTGGATCATTCCCAAAATTTGATCAGTTGAATAATATAATTATGGTTTATTAATCCGATGCGACACAAATGGCCTGTGATGCTATGTTAGCATATGAGTGCAATTAGTTAGTTTACATGGGATGTGGTTCAAGCATGAAGCTACTAGAAAGACCCAAAGTCCAAGATCACATTGAATCAAGTTGATGGAATGACCAAGATGGCCCATATTTGTTGTAGTCTGTGGGCTAGGCAATATTAATTGGATCTCGCTGAGCTAAATTGTTTCATGAAGTAGATGGCTCAAATTTGCCGTCTGAAGTCCAAGGCTCAAATCCAAACACAATAGGCTCAAATTCTTCATTATGTGGCACAAAATTATAATAGTTAATCTACATCAATTAGATTTGTCATCACTCAAGGCTCAAATTAATTCTGAAGCTTGTAGAATAGCCGGACAATTGGGTAAGATAGTGATTTGTACCAGAACCCACAGAGCTTAATGTTTCAAACAGTGCAGCTAGATGATTTGATCCACCGAAGGCTCAAATCTAGAATATGTACCACCCAATGTTGTAAATTAAGCTTATATAGATCATCTGATGTCGCGCGCATAGGCCTTGACCATCTAAATCTATGGTTGATTGCCTTGAAAGATTAAGTGGTAATTTAAGTTGAATTACAGTTGAACTCCTCGAAAAATTGAACATAAAGAGCCAAAAGTGATAGACTTGCTTGCATGAATCGTATGGTGAGTTCAATGAGTCAAATATAGAGCCCATCAAGCTAAAGTCCATTGCTAGATCCGGCCGGCACCTTTCACTCCTCAAGCTTGTGCCCTCTTTATTTATTTCCTGAGGCAAAAAGGGAAATACAAGCTAAGAATAGGGTGAAGATGAGACCAAGATGATAGGGTGAAGGCTTACGTACATGTACCAAAGAGGAGAATTGGAATGTCAAATGAGTGCAGGTTGAGAGATGCATGGCTGACATGCAAGCAACGAGGTGAGAAATTAAGGGAGTCCAAAGTATAATCTTATATCACAATAACTAGGAGCACAGGGTGCCACCTTGCTCTTCCATCTCCTTGACTCTTTGGGATGCTAATAATAATAAGAAAATATACTGCATAATATGCCAAAGCTTGTGAGTTCATCTTTTGTTATCACAAAATAATACCTTCTAGTCCTGAGGTTGAAAGGTGGAGAGTCAATATGCGAGGGAGGTCAGAAATGAAGGGTGTAGAACGAGATGAAAGGAATTTTTTCTTTTGTTTTTTGTTTTTCTTTTCTTTAGCTCTGAACCATCACTAGAAGGAGCTTGACATCTTATGTGACAGTAGAAAGCATTGTGCAGTTCTTTAATTTCCATCTGTATTTCATGGAAATTTTTTTAAAAGGAAAGTCCAGAATGATTTGCCAAGGCCCATGTGCTCATCTGTAATGCCCAAGAAGGAATAACTTCCATTCTTGATGCCTATATTCCCTTGTGTTCTATTGTTTTTTTTAAATAATTTTATCTCTCATTGAGAAAGCCAGTCACTGGGGATGGTGCACTACTGACCAGATCGACAATTGCCAAACAGGTAAAATGAGATAAAAAATGGACCCAAGGCAAAAGGAAAGAGATCTATCAGTGACTTGGTGGTATAAACACAACAAAAACGACCTAATTAACATCCAAGAAAGAAACAACGACCAATTAGCGCATAAAAACCAAATAGGTCTGCCTATTAATTGTCAATATATATACCAGGCCCTTGGCTCTTTCCTGCATATTGTTTCTTTCTTTTTATCATGACCATCTAGTAAATGCTTTTTCTCTTGTTTAATCACACTGAAAGTCTAAAACATATCCTCCAATATGGAGTTGAAGTTGAAAACAAAAAGCTGTCCAGCACAATAAAGACATAAATGTGCATAAACAAAAAATCTTCCTCACATTTCCCATTACAATATTGTTTTTTGAGAGAGATCAAACACTGCAGTATTTTGGTTTTTGATGAGTGCTTCCAAACTTTTGATAATTACTGCTCTTCATACGTTCTCTTTCTCATTCTTAGATATGCAATTGTCCCTTTCTTTGTCGTCCACCAATCATTTCATATATAGATTTCCTAGAAACGATTGAAACGGGCAAGCAATTCAATCCTGCAATCATCTTAGTTAGTGATCTCTACACAGTATTTGTGCTCTTGGGTGTTTCTTGCAACAAAAATACTCATTTTTGCCTCCATCATAAAGCTAGGGTCCGAGCATATATAATCCTGCACCCCACATTGTAGCCAAATGATACAGCGCAAGCTTCCTATCCCTTTCGTGCAGTCTACAAACTTAGGCATGAAGAACGAGGTAAACACGAGGGAGGTGCTTGCCAAGAAAGGGTGGCCTAATAATGTAGATTGTGTCTTATATATGTGGGGCGCCAGCTGAAACCATATCCCATCTAGATCTTTTTCTGACATGTCCTTTCACTCGGTCCATTTGGTTTGATCTCAAAGTTAAATTGAAACTTTCAGGCTGGCAAGCAACTATAGTCTTCGAGACCTGAGGTGGAGAGTAAGTAAATTTCCGGCATCTCAGAGACGGGCAGCCAAACAGCTAATAGGTTAGGAAGGTTGGAAAGAGAGGAATAGGAGAGTCTTTCTTCAAAGACCAAGCCCTATCTTCTCTATACTTTAGAAAATACTGTATAGGATCTTCAGCTGGCAACACCTTTGCACATCCAAAGATAGAGCTAATCATCTCAAGCTCTGGCGGTCACTGACTCCTCTTGTGCAAATTATGCCCCCTTAGATGGCTGATATGGAAAATGGGGAGCCCTCTTTGATCGTAGTTGCCCTCTGTTTCATTGTTTCTTGAGGTTGCGGCTGGGAGAGAGAGGTGTGTGGATTGGAGTTGTGTCCTTGCTGAGAAGCCCGGTCTCGGGTCTTCTCTATTCCTCGTAAATAATTAGTGAATAAAAGATTGGAGGCTTCCATGGCTTCCATTCCCATCAAAAAAAAAAAAAAAAGAAACTTAGGCATCAAGAATAACTAACGAAAGAAAATTTATTTAGGTTCCTTCTAAGTTCAACATGCTCTTCAGGTGACAACATAGCATCCCACCCACCGATCATTCGCCACCAAGCCTCAGTCCAGACAAAACCCCACAAAGTTCCACCCAAAGAGAGCAACACAAACTTAGACAGGCACCAGCCTCTTGATAGAGAAAACATAGAAGATCGAAGTTGTCCAAAAAGAAAGATCAACACGAAGATCGTAACTCATTTTAATAAAAGCTACTTATTATACTACTAGGAAAACATAGATAGTCACGCAAAGAAACTAAAAAGGAAGCCCATAGTGCAAGAGGCTAAACTGAAAGCACTCAAACGATCACATTCATACTGAACCATGGTGTCCTCAGGAACCACCATCAGACGGCTTCTTCTCCGGTTTGGCCCCCGCCGGGCGGCCGGTCGGAAGCGGCACCTTAGTCTGAGCATTGACCGCCGCACCCGCAGCAACATCAGCACGACCCGTAGCTCCGCCGCCGGCGGTAGCGGCAGTGACGGCAGCCCCCTCGCCTCGGCCCTTTGGTGGCTCCTCTTGAGCAACATCAAACACCACAGGCAGCGCCTGCGACGCTTGTCGCCGGTGGCGAGACATGGTGGCGACGTTAATAGATGAGGGCAAACTAGCACCGAGTTTGATGGAGGGTTAGGTAAGGAGGTTAGGGAGTAGATAGAGAGAGAAAGAAGGGTGGAGAGGGGGTACGTCTGTGGCTGCGTACCTCTGTGGTCGTCCACTAATTTGGGAGGGGCGGCAGGTAGTGGGGAGCCATGGGAGGGTGGGGGATTGGTTAGATCAAAGTGAGGGGGGGTGACATGGCCTCCACGTGTCAGGAAGGCCTGAGAAGGGTAGGATGGGGGGCAGTGATGTGTGACCCGTCATGATACTCTCTCGGGGGGCACAAAAGTTTTGGACCGACTCGTATTATTGTGGGGGCTCGCTCCGACTTTGTCGCCTTGGAAGGCACCTCCCTTGATCCGGCTCGTGCCTCTCGTGAAGGCTTTTCTATGGATGGTGACCTGGGCCAAACCCAACTTCATCGGTCTTCATCCGGGACTTGGGGGTCTGAAGGTGGTTGAGGCTGGGCCAAGGCTTCGTTCCATGATGAAAAAGGAATGGCATGAAGGGGTGGCAATTGGTTTGTGTCGGATCAAATATGGAACGGATTTGCTGTGGGTAAGATCGTCCGAAGATATGGCTATTTCGGATACCGACGACCACCACTTTATAGTTAACCTGCTCCGGATGTGCTTTGGAGGAACCCCGGCCACTGATTTCTTGACGGCCGCCGACCTCACTTCAGCCACCAACCCTTCGTCAGCCTCCGATCCTCTCTTCAAGCGGTTGATCTCTTTAAATCATCGATCGTCCGTCAGTTGCCAATGCCCTCTTCAAGCCTCGGATTTTCTCGCGACCATTGATCCCTCGTCGGCCCCGATCCTTCACTATAATAAAAATAGTTTATAGTGACGTTGTTTTAGTAATACTTAGAAAAAAAAAAAAAGTATACCACTGAAATGAGTATTGCTATAAATAAGTATTATTATAAATACTTTCTAGTAATGATTTTAAAAGATATTATAAAATATATATATACATTATTATATAACTTTGTTAAAAATATTACTAAAAGTTATTATATAGCGACGGTATCTTATAACTACCATAAAAAAATATATTCTACTATAATAATTTTAAAAATTATTATAAAAAATCTATAATATTATGGTGGTTATTTATAGATATTACTAAAATTTATAATGTTATGATGATATAATGTAAGAATAATATTTTATAGTTAAATATAATCTAATTAGTAATATTTATAATTTTATTATTGAATATTAATTATTTATCAATATTGAATGTATAATATCACAATCAATGATCTATAATATAATTACTATAAAATCTGCATAAAAATAAATTTAACCATGGTATCTTATAACTATCATAAAAAATTATATTCTATTATAATGGTTTTAAAAATTATTATAGAAAATCTATAATATTATGATGGTTATTTATAGATATTACTAAAATTTATAATGTTATGATGGTATAATGTAAGAATAATATTTTATAATTAAATATAATCTAATTGGTAATAGTTATAATTTTATTATTAAATATTAATTATTTATCAATAATGAATGTACAATATCACAATCAATGATCTATGCTGTAATTACTAAAAAATCTATATCAAAATAAATTTAACCAAGAATTTAGATCTAATCCAATCTAATTTATATTAAAATATATATAAAAAATTTAAGGATGACTTATGTTGGTGCAGAATTTGGTTGACACCGAATCGAGCTGAAGTTGAGAAAGAAGAGGTCACCATCGATGACCTACAAAATAAAGTTCCGTCCGGAGTCGATGGTGGTAGCTCTGGCAGGAAGAGAGAAATTATATTCAAGATGAACATGATGATTGGCGAATTCTCGAAATGAGATATTAAGGACTAATCTATCTAGACACGAACCAGTATTGCAAAGCATGTTTGCTTGTTTTGAAGGAGAGAGATATGGGATTCCAAATAGATTGACTTGACTAGAAGACTTCAATAAATAGATAGACCATTTAGCTGGCAACTGAAGTGTTCGGATAGTCCGAAGAATATGCACGTACAACAAAAAAATCTATAGTCAATAGATCAAAATATCATAAAAATATAAAAAAATCAATTAGTAAAACCTATATTCAATAGTTGGTAACATCATAGCAATAGGTTTGGTAGTCGCTAAGAACTTGCCACCTATTATCATTAGTTTTAGTGAGCGGTTGGTATAGCAAGTCTATGCTAGGTAACCGTGAATCATATACTATAACTATAATGCCATCCAAATTCAATTTTTATTTAAATAAATAATCTTATTTATAATCACATATTTCTCTTAATAAATTATATTCAAATAAGACCATCATATGGCTCGATTGATCCTAAATCTGTAATCCAACATATTCCTTCTCTTATAATTTAAGTCGACTATATATGGTATTCTTATATTTGATTCAACTTAGAATTTTAATTAATCACCTAATAGAAAATTTGAATATGAAGCTTAATTGGATTAGTTATCTAATACTTACCACCGTGATAATATCTACTTAAGAATATATAAATTATGGTTTTACTATTAATTATTCAAACTTATTCATATTATGCCTATATATTTAATTTTAAATATATTATGATATTTAACATTTTAGATAATGAATTATTTTTTATTAAAAACATAATTTTTTTCTTTTTGAGTGAAGGAAAAGAATTTTAAAAAAACAATAACTTACTTTATTTTCTTCTTTTAATAATATTTTGAAAAATCTTAGTATTTAAAAATATCTAAATTTAATATTTTAACATATTTTTAATAATCATATATTTTTTTCTAAATATTCTTTAAAAGTAAATAATTCATGATTCTTGCTTATTTATTTGTAAGTAAAAAAAAATGATATTTAATATATAATAATTTTAAATCTTTATTATTAATAAAACAATTTATATAAGTTTGTTGGTGTAGAATTTGGTAATAAATATACTCTCTTCATAGACAAACTTCATGTGGCTCCGAGCGGGTCCACTATCGATAACGGTTATTACCATCAGTCACTATCAGTCTATATAGGCCTCCACTATTAAAAAAAAAAGATTCTTTCCAGATACATTTTTTTTCCAAAGCTCTCTTCTATTTTTCCAAAAACTCTGCTGAATTCTTATCAGTAGTAGCTTCCATTTTCTGTTGGTTAGAAGAACTGATTGATCGTCGGAGATCCCGCCCAGAGCCACCACCCACCGACTCCGGATGAAGCTTTATTTTGTTGGTTCACCAAGCGACGATCCTCCTTCTTCCTCAACTCTAGCCTTTGATCCGACGTCAATCCAATTCCTTGCAACCAATAGATAGGTGGTGCTTAGAGGAAGAACCCTCTATTCCTGAGGTATCTTTTCTTGAAGGAGTGCTCAATGACCCTTTGAAATCTTCTTCTTCAAGATCCTATCTCCATCCTCTCCTCAATCCTCAAGAATGCCTTTCAAAGGAGTGAAACAACTATCAGAAGATCTACCATTCGTTCCTGCCATCCAGATTTCCGAGCCCAGTTGAATCTGCCCGTTCTGGCTCCCAATGTCAGTGGCTTCAACCTCTCCGCTCATCGACGGCCAAGTAGACTTTCGGAGCAATTTAACCTACTGATGCATTTTGTATGATTTAAGGCCTCAACCATAGATGGTGGCAGGCCATTTCACCAACCCTCGCTGGTGACTTCCACCTAAGAAATTCACTCATCAAGAATGTTAAAATCCGATCCCAAGAAAGAAGTACTGTGGGCTGGCATGACCCGTCGCCTCTGTGGGAAAGGAAAAATAGAAGAACAGTAAGATCCTCATTCGGATCGGTGATCCTTTTTAGAAAGAAATCTTTTTCGACTACGTCGGAAGCCTTCCAAGATCTGCGATCGAGATGACATCCTCGATAAAAAACTATGAAAGATGGATTGGCAGCCGATTGAGGAGCTCGATCACTTGCCTTGTGCTCACTATGACGATGTCCGCACGCGGATCCTCCTTTCTCCTCTTCGAATTATGCAAGAGCTCGTTCCACACACCGTTAACTTTGAGCTTCATTCGGTTTGAAAGCTGTCATATTGGAAAACTCTTGATCCCGAATCGATCACTCGGAAGGTCTTTTGGAACGATGATCGCTGCTCGCCATGTGCACCAGACGCCATCTTCATTGCTAAGCTTTTTTATCCTATCTTAAAGGAAGCAAGCAAGAAACTGGTACTGTCGACATTGAGGCCCAGGTACGAATCTTCTTCTTTGACTAGTATGAGATCGGTTCCATGCTCACTTCGTCATCTAGCTGACGTCCGTATTGAGGTTTGGATTTTCTTATGAATATCAAGCAGAAGGAGGAAAAATCCATCCGAGCTTATATCACCTAATTTAATGCTACTGCATTGGAGGTCCAAAATCTGGACTAGTCTGTTGCAATGGCTGCACTCAAAGGCAACCTTCAAAAGAATGATTTGCTATTCTCTCTGAAAAAGAAGTACCCCAAAAACTTTACCGATCTACTAGCTCGGATTGAAGGATATGTCCGAGCAGAAGAAGCCTTCAAATTGAGAGATGAGGGAGCCACAAGAGAGCAACAGGCGAGCGAGTCTAGTAAACCCATGGCTGATGGGGGACTGGATGAAGTTCGACCGTGCTTACGGACTCTCCCGAGCGCAAGCAAGCTCGAACTCCTCCTCGAGCTTATCATCAAAGAAGCTTCGATAGAAGGGCCGTAAAGATGCTCTCACCTTCCAGAAGGTTTCAGCTTGATTACGCCCGCCCTCAATACTCCATCAGACATCGTCTGAAGTAGGAGAAGATCAAGCCAAGGATACTAACCGCAGCTAGAACTAACCAAATGAGAGAGGAACAATTAGGAGATCGACTCGTCTTTCCGGCATTATTAATACTATCTCTTAAGGGGGCTTAAACTTTCGGTTGAGTCCGCCATCTCCTCCAGAACTTCAGCAGCTAAGAAAAAGTTGCCTCAATTGGAAAGATCTGTATGAAGTAGAGGGGAGGTCATCCAGCCTGAACAGCTTAGACTTGAAAGAAGCTCGGAGGAGCAATGCTCCACGATCTTGAATATCAGAGAATCCGAGAATATACTGTCGGAAAAGAAGCAATTCAAAAGTGATGATGTTAGAAAATAGAAGGAGACCTCACCTTCTAATATGAGCAAAGTCGAAGGTTCATTCCATTCTAGAATGATATGAAAAAAGAGGCCTCTGACAATGGCCTTTATGTTGCCCCCAACAGTCCATTGGAACTAGGAAAGGAGAACTTCGTCCAAAATGTGAGCAAAGTTGAAGACCGTCTGTTCATATTTAGACGGGATAGAGGAAGAGACCCTGACAATGGTCCCTTATGTGTTCCCCACAGTCCGTTTAGAAAATAAGAGAAGAACCTCATCCTAATATGAGCCAAAGTCCGAAGGCCTCGGTTTCAATTTTGGAATGAGACTGGAGGAAGAGGCCTTGATAATGTGCCCTTATGTGGCTTCCACAGTCCGTTAGGAATAGAGGAAGAACTTCGTCCTAACGTGAGCAAAGTCGAAGACCTCTTTCCATTTTAGGAATGAGATGGAAGGAGAGGCTCTGACAGTGGCCTTTATATGTCTCCACAGTCCATTAGAAATAGGAAGGAGCACCCTCAATCCTAGACGTGAGCAAAGTCGAAGGCCTTCGTTCATTTTTAGATGAGATGGGGGGGAGAGGTCCTGACAACGGCCCTTATGTGTCCCCACAGCCCCATTAGGAAAATACTGAGGAGAACCTCATCCTAACGTGGCAAAGTCGAAGCATCGTTTCATTTTTAGACGAGATGGAGGGAGAGACGCGCTGACAATGGCCCTTATGTGCCCCCACAGCCTATTAGGGATAGGAGGAGAACCCATCCTTATTATATTTAGGACACGTGAGCCAAAGTCCGAAGGCCTCGTTTTCATTTTAGACGAGATGGAGGGAGAGGCCTTGAGAAATGGCCCCTTATGTGCCCCCCATAGCCCATTAAAAATTAGAAGAGAACCTCGTCCTAATGGTATAGCAAAGTTGAAGGCCTCAATCATTCTAGACCGAGATGCGGGGAGAGATCCTGATAACGGCCCCTTAGTGTTACCCCCATAGCCTATTAGGAACAGGAGGAGAACCATCATCCTAACGTGAGCAAGTCAAGATCTCAATTCATTTTAGACGAATGGAGAGAAGTCCCAACAACGGCCCTATTTGTGCCCATCAACATAGGAGACAGTGCATCTCCTTCAACGCCTGCGGCTCAGAAGATAAGATCTCCAACTCCGAGACCCCAACTTCAAATCAACAGAGAAAGATTCTTTAAGCCTCGGCTGGAGATAGATCTCATCCGATCAACATTTACATTAAATGAGGAAGATAAAATTCTTCTTCATCCTCGCAGGAGATAAGTATCTCCCCCAGTAGCTTTTCACCGCATTGTCAATTGGAGACAAGATATATTTCGAGCTTCAACTTCATATCAACTTCGCTGGAGATAATATCTCTTCCCGAGCGATTCAATTCAACGTCAACCTCTAATCTGGAGATAAGATTCCCCTGAGCTTCAACTGCAACGTTGCAAACCTCCGGCTGGAGACAAGATCTCCCTTCCGAGCTTCAACTTCAACGTCAAATCTCATCTGGAGATAAAGATCTTCCTCGAGGCTTCAACCGCAACGTCAACAGGAGACAGGATCTTCCTGGACCCTCGCTGGAGATAAGATCTTTCCTGAGCTTCTGACTCCAATGTCAAACCTCAAATTGGAGATAAGTATCCCCCGAGCTTCAACTTCAACATCATCCTCGACTGGAGACAAGATCTCTCTCGAGCTTCAAACTTCAACGTCAACCTCGGTTGGAGACAAGATTTTCCCGAGCTTTAACTTCAACTTCGATCTTGATTGGAGATAAGATCTCCCTCGAGCTTCAACCGAAATGTCAACAGAAGACAAGATCTTCCTCAACCTCGGTTGGAGATAAGATCTTCCCCGAGCTTCAGCTTCAACTTCAACCTCGGCTGGAGATAAGATCTCCCCCGAGCTTCAACTTCAACGTCAACCTCGACTGGAGATAAGATCTCCCTCTGAGCTTCAACCTCAATGGGTGTAGAGCCCGAAAAAGAACTTTGGCAGTCGCCTTTTTTGTATTCCCTTCCTTCGAATTTCAAACTCCGAAGTGGAGGGACTATTGTTGGTGATAAACTCCGCTTCCATCGAAGTCTAGTCTGATACTTAGCTTAATACAGCTGGTAATCATGGAAGAGCTTCAAGCAAAAATTCTTCCTCCAGTAGCCAAACCTCAGCCGATCTCCTCTAGCGGTCGAACTTATTTAGTAGCCGAACTCCTCCAACGGTTGAACCTCAACCGAATTTCTTCCGAACTTCTCTTTCAGTTGAGTTTCTCCAAGAGCCAAACTCTTGTCGAACTTCTACTTCAGTCAAACTCCTCCAGGAGCCGAACTCCTTCCGAATTTCTCCTTTAGTCAATCCCTCCAGGAGCCGAACTCCTTATGAATTTCTCCTTCAGTCAAGTTTCTTCAGGAGCTGAATTTCTTACAAATTTTTTCTTTAGTCGGACTCCTCCAGGAGCCGAACTTCTTATGAATTTTTTCTTCAGTCGGACTCCTTCATGAGCCAAACTTCTTCTGGATTTCTCCTTTAATCAAGTTTTTCCAAGAGCCGAACTCCTTACCGATTTCTCCTTCAGTCGGACTTTTCAAGAGCCGAACTTCTTCCAAATTTTTTCTTCAGTCGAACTCCTCCAAGAGTCAAACTCCTTCTAAATTTTTTCTTCAGTCAAGTTCCTTCAGGAGCCAAACTCCTTATGAATTTCTTCTTCAATCAGACTCCTCCAGGAGCCGAACTCCTTTCAGATTTCTCCTTCAGTCGAATTTTTTTAGGAGCCGATATTCTTATGAATTTTTTCTTCAGTCAAGTTTCTTCAGGAGCCAAACTTCTTCCGAATTTTTTCTTCAGTCAGACTCCTTCAGGAGCCGAACTTCTTTCGAATTTCTCCTTCGACCGAACTCCTCCAGGAGCTGAACTCCCTCCAGACTTTTTCTTCAATTGGATTCCTCCAAGAGTCGAACTTCTTTCGAACTTCTTCTTCAGTCGGATTTCTCCAGTGGATTACTTTCAGAGTTCAGCTAGCATTCCTTCTGAATGATTCTTTCTAGCCGTATTTTTTTTAGGAGTTCGAACTTTTCTGAAATTGATGTATGTCAAAGCTCTTCACCAACCAACACTTACTTTCTCCGAACTTCGACTATTAAATCTCAACGAATGGCCACTTCATGACAACGGACATCACTCTCTGTAACAAACTTCATGTGGCTCTTAGCAGTCCACTACCGAATGGCCACATCACAACAACGGACATATCTCTCCATAACAAACTCCATGTGGCCCCGAGTGGCCCACTATTGGACGGTTACCACCGTCACTATCAGTCTGCTACAGGCTCCATCTATAAAAAAGGATCCTCCAAATATATTTTTTCTAAGCTATCTTCTTCTTCTCAAAACTCTGCTGAATTCTTACCAGAACACTTCATTTCTGTTTGCCAAAAGAGCTGACTTGATTGTCGGAGGGTCCTGCCAGAGCTACCACCATCGACTCCGGACGGAACTTTATTTTGTAGGTCATCGATGGTG
>QRFJ01000070.1:848239-891699 GCA_006176705.1 Cocos nucifera | reverse complement strand
GGTTAGGTGAAGGTTTGGCAATCGAGTCATTGAATGAGACTGCACCAGCCCACACTAGAAAATCAAATTATTCCATAAGAAAAGATTTTCGTATCCTCATAACAGAGAGTGTAAAGGATGAGAAGTATGAGTGAGCTAAATTCTGTTTACACACCTACAATCTGACTGGAGACATAAGAACCATGGTGTAGCTACGCTCAAAATTATAGTACCAGTAGACTCTCAGTTTCAATTCAACCATGCTAAATCAACTAATCCTGTGCCAACCTCCCAAGCGAGTCCTCTTTGACCAGTTTTTGGTGCCACCTAAGGAGGTTTATGAGGGACTCTAATCTGATTGGATCAAAATGTCATTCCATCAAGTTAGATTTAACCTATTCCATAAAGTATGTCAGATCCTGATTCGAATAACCGAGGTCGATATATATGGCACTGCATGGCGCAGCAAGGTCTATATAAATTCTGTCTGCGCCTAGGATTTAAGCTTCTGCCCTTTGCCCATGCCACATAGCTCCTCTCCCTCCTTCCTCAGTGCACCCTCTGATCTTCTCTCTCCTCTCCATATCCAAAAGGCTTTGGGCTCGAGTTTGGTACGATCCAAGCAAGAAAAAAGCGATAGGAAAGGAAGAATGCAGTACTGCGCAAAGATAATAACTGACCTTCAAAAGATATTTTGAAGACCTTCAAAATCAGATCCAGATCTGATTTTTGGAGCATAGATTTAGAAGGAGAATATCTCCAAATTCTATTCGATGAATATCGATAGAGGCCAGACACTTACGTGGCTACAATTCAGAACTTCCAGGCAAGCATCGAGATTATCATAGGATATAGAATTATTCAATAATAAAGATATAATTAAATTAGATTAATAATTTTATTTATTTATTTATTAGATCAATAAATTAGATTTAGAAGAATCTTAATCTAATTTAAATCTAAGAAATTTTTTTTGAAATATCCCTCTGATTAAATCAGATCTGAAACAAAACCTGAACCAAAAATAGAATATTTTCTCCTTCAACTGGTATCAAAAGCCAGATTTAATGATTAATTAGATTAATTTTAATATATTTTGATCTGATAATTAAATGATTTTAAATATCACATTAGATGTGATTAGATTTAAAATCAAAAATTAAGAAAATTAAATAATCTAAGATCTAAGATGTATGGGATACATGACTAGACTAGGAATAGAATTATTCTATTATAGTCTAAGATGATCATAATTTTAATTTAAATTAATTATAATTTTAGAATCTATTTATTTATTATTTTAATATTATAAATATTATAATTAAATTTAAAAAATAAAAAAATAAATTATTTAATTTTATTCATATAAGATATGATAGATGCATGCTTAGACTATTGATAAAATAGTTCTATAAAGTATCTTGAATAAATTTAATTTGATATGATTCAAATTTAAATTTTATTTTTTAGATATTTATGAGATAATTTAGATCTAAAAATATGCATGATATGATACATGACATGTATGCAAAATATATTTTTAAGTATATCAATTTATATAATTGATATATATAATAGATCTAACTATTTTGTAGATTTATCATATTTTGATTAAGATGTTTTCCTTGGCCGTCCGATCATAAGAATAAATAAGGATTTAAAATGCTCTCTCTTTCAATTCGATGAGGTGTCTTTATGATGTGTAGGGGTGCTACACGTTCTCCTTAATCAGAAATCTAGTTATTGGTGATGGGTTAGCTAATGAGTGAACAACTCTTGTTCAATGATTCTCTAATCATGGTGCACCCAAACTTGATCTCTAATTCATGAATCTCACCGTATCCGAAATATTGAGCCACTCCTTAGTTAAGTCAGACCCACCATTTGCATAGACTGGATTCCTAATTGAGTCTCTCATCGTATCTGAAATATTGAGCCCAACTCATCCTCCAGCCCATAGCATCCAATGCCTAATAGACATGGTTGCATCTTCCCGGTGCAACTGAGCCACTGTATCCAGCCGAGAACAATCAACCCCGGGAAGGGCCCGCACATCTACAATGGTGGAAGACCTCAGACTTAATCTTTTCTTAGGAGAATTGATTCAGGTCTCATTAAACTAGACTTTGCTTAGTCATAACAATTATGACTAACCTAGTGGCATGGTTAGCTCGGATTATTGACCACCTCAGATCAGAACTATGTCAACAGATATGGCCAGGTAAGTGAGACGGTCGAAGGAATATGCCATTAACTCGTACAAGAATGCATTCAGGTCGAGTAGCTTTCAATTAAAAACCAGTCGGTCGTCTATGCCAAACTTACCTTAGACACCAAATTGTTGAGCAAAACCAATTGGGTTAGCCTACAATCCAGACTCTAACCTCTGAGCCTAATTAGGTCTTGCTTGATCGTGACTCGATCTTGACCCAGACTTAATCCTATAGGCTGGTCAATTTAAGCATTGTTGATCCCATCTAACCAACTCTTGATTCGGTTTGATCAACCGCTTAGACCTAATTGAGCTACCCAAGTCCGAACCCAGTATTATGAATATGTCTTAGATCTGAAATTCTCAATTTTAGACCTAATTAATATTCCATAAACTTAATTCTTAATTAAGTAGGGTTCATAAATAAAATATGCACAATAAATCCTAGGGTTTCAGGATCTAGGGTTTTGCAGAAAGTAAGTTTTGGGATTTCTGATTAAGGACGAACACGCAGCACCCCTACACATCATAAGAACACCCCATCGAATGGGAAGAGAGGGCCTTTAAACTCTTCTTCGTTCTTATGACCGGACGGCCAAGAGGAATGCCTTAATCAGGAACATTCAATACTACAAAACAATATTAGATCTATATCATATATCTCATATACAAAGTAGATCTAATCATGGCATATTTTGCATACATCTCATGTATCATAATCATGCATGTTTTCAGATCTAAATTTTCTCATAATAATCTAAAAAATTAGATTTAAATTGATCTAATCAAAATAAATTCTAATCTAGATAATTATGTAGAACTATTCTACAACTAGTCTAGACATGCATCAATCATATCTCATATGATGTTTCAAAAATTAAATAATTTTTATTTACTATTTTTTAGATATTATTATAACACTTATAATATCAAAAAATAGTAAATAAAAAGATCTAAAATATGATTTAATCAGATTAAATCAAAAACATGCAAGACTATTCTATAGAACTATTCTATTCTAGAACTAGTCATGCATATCTTCTAATCTTAGATCCAAATTATTTAATTTTAATTTTTTCTAATTTTAGATCTGATCACATCTCATGTGACATCTGAAATCAATTATTTTCTAATTAAAATAAATTTAAAATTAGATCTAAATAATTTTAG
Source organism: Cocos nucifera (assembly GCA_006176705.1). Lineage (NCBI taxonomy): Eukaryota > Viridiplantae > Streptophyta > Magnoliopsida > Arecales > Arecaceae > Cocos > Cocos nucifera. The sequence goes on along the minus strand of QRFJ01000070.1, from coordinate 888,338 downwards.
AACCATGGCTCTGATACCAGTTGAAGGGAAATCCTGATTTTTCGATCCAGGTTCGTTCAGATCTGATCAGATCAAGAGATATATTTCAAAAATTTTTCTCTTGATTCTAATCAGATCTTGATATGTTTCAGATCTGATTCTTATTATTTTAATAAAATAAAATTAAAAAGATAAATTAAATCAAATTTAATTTACCTGATCTGGGTAATCCTATTACCCTGTTGATGATCCTGTTTGCAGCGGAAGGTTCTGGATCTTAGCCACGCAAGCGCCTGGCCTCTACCGGTATCCACTCAGGTTGGATCTGGAGATCCTCTTCTTCTCTATCATGCCTCCAAAAATTAGATCTGGATCTGATCTGGAGGATCTTCAAAATTCTTTTTGAAGATGAGCAGTCGTCCTTTGCAGCAGCGCAGCCTTCTTACTTTTGATCGCCTTTCTTTGATCTGAATCGCACCAACCAAGGTCCAAAACTCCTTTTGGACATGGAGAGCAAGGGGAGAAGGTGGTTGGCATGGAGAGGGAGGGGAGAGGCAGCCTTGGGGCGTGGGGTTTTCAATCTCAATTGAATCTATTATTGAGTTGGGCGCAGGGTCTTATTTATAGACTGACTGTGATCCAAGCTTCTCTTCTTCCCAACCAATCACAATCCTTTGTGAAATCAGATCTAAATCTGATTGGTGGGAATAGAGTCCCCTGGATTCCTCCTTAGAGGGTGCCTAAGACCAGTCAAAGTTGGTTCTTAGAAGAACTCTAATTGGAATCCAAAAAGGAGATGGAGTCCTTGTCCAACAAGGACTCCTAGGCGCCTCCAACTTGGGCACACGCCTAGGGATGGCGTGCGCCCTTCTCCTTGCCAGGTTCTGGTAGGGAGGACAGGCCCCCACCAGCTCTCCAATAGGTGCATGACATGTGGTCAAAAGTCAAAGTGTCAATGGTCAACGTTTGACCAGTCAAAGGTAGACTTTTGACCAAAGTCAAAGAACAAGAAATGGTAGATGACCAAAAATGGCAGGTAATGTCTTACAAAATAAGACAACCTTTTCTGACTTGGACAACCTCCAGTCAGACCATATGAAGGCCTCTGATTGAGCACAAACTCCTTTGGCTCAGTCAGGACAACTTATTTATGATAGCAAAAGAAGAACGTTAGGTTCAATCGAGTGCTAGCACGATTTTCTTGAACCTAATTGAATCTCATTCAGATCAATTGAACTAGATCAGTTCAATTGATGATCACCAGATTCAAACCCTTGTTTGTGTGATCCAGTTAGGTTCAGTTCTGTATGGTAATGGGATATGTCATGATCTCTATCATCGACATCATCGAAACTCCTTTCGATGGATCAGAACTCTTCTGATTCGAACAGCTAGAATGATCGATCATCTAAATCATTCTAATTGCTCCCAAAATCCACCAGTGACACCTAGCAGTATATGGTGGCAACCCATCAGAGCTGAATGCGAACCTCTTGGTGCAGCTACCTGTGTGATTCAGTTCTTCTATCTTGAGCTCCGATCAGATTAGGGTTTAGGTGAACTCGTCAAACCCTAGTCTCTGTCATATGATGTAATCATTCGATTCGAGTCCAATGTGAAAATCTAAATAGAAACTCTTTCTATTATTTCACTCTGCCATGGCCATGGGCTTCTGGACTTGATTCTCATGATCATCATAGGGCTGCTCCTCTACCACCGAGGTAGATAGATTCCATCTTGATGCAATCCAGTTCCTACAATGAACATGCTATAGCCAACATACACCTCAGGGATTCCATATGGCTAGGAGACCGAGTAATGGTGTAGTCAAACTATAACACCCTCAAGGTGAACTGTCGATGCACCTCAGGTCAAAGAACCAGACACACTACTGCAGCATCGAGTCAGTCATTGACGAGAAGGTAGACTCCCTAATGACTACTCGAGGTGGTCATGCTCAGTGCCCTCGTTCTCTAACGAGTACCTGTACTCTCACTCCGGTGTCTCCACACCATAGACTCAAGACTCATCTACTAAAGAGAAGTGATTGTACACCAACCTTCCGGATCAATCACCATCCTCGTGATGATCCTATGGTCGGAAGCATTTTATGAGTTAATAATGATTATTCATGTCTTAAATTTTCAACTCTTGAAAATATGAATTATCATTACCATTAACTCAAAGGATGTATCACAGACACTAAATGCACATATGTGATAGAAAATAATCCATTTATTGCTTTTAGTCAAAATTATAATTTTGCCCCTAGAAGTGTATTACAAGTGTCAGCCAATTTTGGCTTCTAGGGCACATATATCTAACAGTATATTGGCTATAGCATGTTCATTGTAGAAATTGGATTACACAGATTGAACATCTATCTACCTCGGTAGATGAGGAGCAACCTTATGATGATCATGAGAATTAAGTCCATAAGCTCATGGCCATGGCAGAGTGAAATAATAGAAAAAGTTTCTATTAGGATTTTTACATTGGACTTGAATTGAATGATTAATTCATATGACGAAAATTAGGGTTTGATAAGATCTTCTTAGCCCTAATCCGATCGAGGCTCAAGATAGAGGAACTTAATCACACAGGTAACTGCATTGAGAGGTTCATTTTCAATTCTAATGGATTGCAATCACATACTGTTAGGTGTCACTGGTGGATTTTAGGAGTAATTAGAATGATTTGGATGATCGATCATACTAGTTATCTAAATCAAAAAAGTTCTGATCCATCAGAAGGTGTTTTGATGATGTCGATGATAGAGATCATGACATATCCCATTACCATATAAAACTGAACCTAACTGGATCATACAAACAAGAATTTGGATCTGGATATCATCAATTGGACTAACCTAGTTCAATTGATTTGAATAAGATTTAATTAGGTTCAAGAAAATCATACTAGCACACGATTGAACCGAATATTCTCCTTTAACAATCATTAAAAGTTATCTCGACTGAGCCAAATATGTTTGGGCTCACTCAAAAATCTTTACTTGGTCTGACTGAAACTTGTCCAGGTCAAAAAAGGATAGTTTTAATTTATAAGATAAATTTAAGATAACACCTACCATTTTTCATCACCTGCTAAATCTTATCTTTGAACTTTGGTCAAATATTGACCTTTGACACTTAGACATCTGCCCATGTATCATGCCCTTATAGAAGAGAAGATGGGGCTTTGTCCCCTTGCTAAAAAGCATAAAGAGAAGGAGTGCACACCTCCCTAGATGTGCACCTCATGAGGATGACGCATGGAGTCCCATATAGATGGGACTCCAGGTTGCTTCATGCTTTCAACTAAGGTGGCACCAAAGAGTCCTCTTTGACCAGTTTTGGTGCCACCTAAGGAGGTTTATGAGGGACTCTAATCTGATTGGATCAAATAATGTCATTCCATCAATTAGATTTAGACCTGATTCCATAAAGAGCCATGATTGATCGGGATGATATGGCACTGCATGGCGCAGCAAGGTCTATATAAATTCTGTCTGCGCCTAGGATTTAAAGCTTCTGCCCTTTGCCCATGCCACATAGCTCCTCTCCCTCCTTCCTCAGTGCACCCTCTGATCTTCTCTCTCCTCTCCATATCCAAAAGGCTTTGGGCTCGAGTTTGGTACGATCCAAGCAAGAAAAAGGCGATAGGAAAGGAAGAAGGCAGTACTGCTGCAAGAGATAATAACTGATCTTCAAAAGATATTTTGAAGACCTTCAAAATCAGATCCAGATCTGATTTTTGGAGCATAGATTTAGAAGGAGAAGATCTCCAAATTCTATTCGAGTGAATATCGATAGAGGCCAGACACTTACGTGGCTACATTCAGAACTTCAGGCAAGCATCGAGATTATCATAGGATAATAGAATTATTCATAATAAAGATATAATTAAATTAGATTTAATTAATTTTATTTTATTTATTTTATTAGATCAATAAAATTAGATTTGAAGAATCTTAGATCTAATTTAAATCTAAGAAATTTTTTTTTGAAATATCCCTCTTGATTAAATCAGATCTGAACAAACCTGACCCAAAAAATAGAATTTTTCTCCTTCAACTGGTATCAAAGCCAGATTTAATGATTAATTAGATCTAATTTTAATATATTTTGATCTGATAATTAAATGATTTTAAATATCACATTAGATGTGATTAGATTTAAAATCAAAAATTAAGAAAATTAAATAATCTAAGATCTAAGATGTATGGGATACATGACTAGACTAGGAATAGAATTATTCTATGTATAGTCTAAGATGATCATAATTTTAATTTAATTAATTATAATTTTAGATCTATTTATTTATTATTTTTAATATTATAAATATTATAATTAAATTTAAAAAATAAAAAATAAATTTATTTAATTTTATTCATATAAGATATGATAGATGCATGCTTAGACTAGTTGTAAAATAGTTCTATAAAGTTATCTTGAATAAATTTAATTTGATATGATCAAATTTAAATTTTATTTTTTAGATATTTATGAGATAATTTAGATCTAAAAATATGCATGATATGATACATGAGATGTATGCAAAATATATTTTTAAGTTATATCAATTTTATATATGTGATATATATATAGATCTAACTAGTTTTGTAGATTTATCATATTTTTGATTAAGATGTTTTCCTTGGCCGTCCGATCATAAGAATAAAGTAGGATTTAAATGCTCTCTCTTTCAATTCGATGAGGTGTTCTTATGATGTGTAGGGGTGCTACACGTTCGTCCTTAATCAGAAATCAAAAATTTATTTTCTATAAAATTCTAGATCCTGAAATTCTAGAATTTTATTTACATATTTTGTTTATGAATCCTAAACTTAATTAAAAATTAAGATTATAAAATATATTAGATCTAAAATTAAGAATTTTTAGATCTAAGACATATTCATAAAATTGGGTTCGAGCTTGGGTAGCTCAATTAGGTCTAGCGGTTGATCAAATTGAATCAAGAGTTAGTTAGATAGGATCAAGAGTGCTTAAATTGACCAACCTAGTAGGATTAAGTCTGGGTCAAGATCGAGTCACATGAGTGATCGATCAAATTAAGACCTAATTAGGCTCCATAGTTAGAGTCTGGATTGTAGGCTAATCCGATTAGTTCTGGCTCAATAATTTGGTATCTAAGGTAAGTTTGGTAGATACGATCGACTGATTTTTAATTAAGAGCTACTCGACTCGAATGCATTCTTATCGAGTTAATGGCATATCCCTTCCACCCATCTCACTTATTGACTATATTTGTCGATTCAGTCTTGATCTAAGGTGGCTAATAATCCGAGCTAACCCATGCCACTAGGTTAGTCATAATGGTTATGACTATGTTAAGTCAAGTTTAAAGAGACCTAAATCAAATCTTCTTAAGAAAATATTAAGTCTAAGATCTTTCACCATTATAGATATGCAGACCCTTTTGGAGATTGATTATTCTCGGCTGGTCACAGTGATTCAGTTGCACCAAAAAAATGCAACCTTGTCTATTAGGCATTGTATGCCATGGGCTAGAGGATGGATTGAGCTCAATATTTTGGATACGATGAGAAATCCAATTAGGAATCAAATCTGTGCAAATGGTGGGTCTGACTTAACTAAGGAATGAATCAATATTCCAGACACGATGAGATTTATGAATTAGAGACCAAGCTTGGGTGCACCATGATTAGAGAATCATTGGACAAGAGTTGTTCACTCATTGGCTAATCCATCACCAATAACTATTAAGTGAGGTGATGAGTCAGTTGGTGGGACTGCACCACTTACTAGAAATCATTAATCATACAGATTTTCACATCTCTACAAAGAAAGTGTAGGGATCAGAAAAAATAGTGGAAGCTAATTTATTTAAAAATTAAATCCCTAAATAAATTAGTCAAGTCTTAATTACAAAATCTAACTAAAAACTTTGACTCTCTACAGAAATATGTCTGCATCCAATCCACTAGCCCGTATCCTAGACATCCATAGACTGATCGGATCCAATTACAAGGATTGACTCCAAAACTTTAAAATTATTTTGGATTCTAAGAAGTTAACTCATGTATTGAACCAGGATTCTCCCACCTTACCAGTCAATTCGTCTGCTGAACAGAAAGCGTCTCTTGACAAATGGATGGATGAAGATAACAAGGTCAGATACTACATGTTGGGCTCGATGTCTGATGAGCTTCAGTGCCAACATGAAGATATCAAGACTATGCATCAAATGTTAGCTCACCTATAAGAGTTGTTTGGTAAACAGAGTCGTGCAGCTAAATATCAGGTCACTAAACGACTGTTTAAGACTAAAATGCGTGATAGACAGTCAGTCCAAAATCATTGTCTGATGATGATCAAGGACTTGGAAGAGCTTGAGAAGCTCGGAGTAAAGTTAGATCGAGATCTACAGAATGACATAATTATACAATCCTTGACTGATGCGTATGGACAGTTTATTATGAACTACTATATGCATAAACTTCAGAGTACTCTGACCAAGCTTATGAACATGCTGGTTACTACTGAGCTTTTTATGAAAGGTTCTAAAAGCTCAATACTTGCTATGGAATAGACTTTTTTCAAAAGAAAGTCTTTTGGAAAGAAGAAGAAGTCTGTCAAAAGGTAGGTGGAAGGTGGAAAGAAAAAGAAGGTAGAGCTGAAAAAGAAAATTGCTGATAAAGGAAAGTATTTTCATTATAATACTGATGGCCACTAGAAGTAGAACTGTCCTATATACCTGGCCATCCTGAAGAATAAAAAGGAGATAGGTTCTTTTGGAGGTATGCTCATTATTGAATCTAACCTTACGATTTCTTTTGCATCCAGTTGGATGCTTGACTCTGGTTCTAGTGCTCATTTGTGCACTTCCACGTAGGATCTTGAGGATAGCAGGAGGCTGAGGGATGGTGAGATGATCCTACGCATCGAAAATAGAGCAAGATTTGTTGCTATGGTCGTGGGAACCTACCCTCTTCGACTACCGTTTGGCTTAGATTTAGTACTTATGAATTGTTATTATGTGTCTGCTGTGAGTAGGAATTTGATTTCTATTTCATGTTTAGCACAAGAAGGCTATGTAATTAGTTTTCTTAAGGATCATTATAATATTCTTTATGAAAAAAATAAAATTATAAATGGTTTCCTCATTAATGGTCTCTACCAGTTATATATTGATGTATCTACTTTTAATATCGAGCAAAATATGAATGTCGTAAAATGACCCAGGGATAGTCCGAATGATAGGTATCTTTGACACCTAAGGCTAAGTCATATAGCAGAAGATAGGATTATCAAATTGAAGAAAATCGAGCTATTGAGTTCATTGACTTTCGAGTCATATCCAATTTATGAATCATGTCTTCGTGGCAAAATGACTAAGCTCTCTTTTATAGGACATGGGGAAAGAGCCATGGATCTACTTGCCCTAGTACATACTAATGTGTGCAGCCCATTTGATGTACCGACTAGAGATAATTTTATCTACTTCATAATCTTTATCGATGATTTATCTCGATATGGGTACATGTATCTTATGAGACACAAGTCTAAAGCTTTTAAAAAGTCTAAGAAATTTAGACATGAAGTCAAAAAGTAAACTAGAAAATTCATTAAGGTTCTTCAATCAGATCGAGGAGGTGAATATCTTAATCAAAAATTTTTGAACTATCTCAAGCAAAATGGCATAGTCTCTCAATGGACTCCACCTGGAACATCTCAACTCAACAAGATTTCAAAACAGAGGAACCAGACCCTATTAGATATGGTCCGATCCATGATGAACTTCATAGACCTTCCTGATTTTCTTTAAGATCATAGTTTGTTAACTGTTATATATATTGAATAGGGTTTTCTCTAAAACCGTTCTTACCATACCGTATGAGATATGGCATGGTAAGAAACTAAGTCCGAGTCATCTCAGAATTTGGGATTGTCCAACTCATGTCAAATGACAACAAGTGGATAAGTTAGACTATAGGTCCTTTAGAGCTCGATTTATAGGATATCCTAAAGAGTCATTAGGATATTATTTATATATTCTAGAAGACTATAATGTGATTGTGAGTCGGCATGCCATCTTTCTTAAAAAATAATTTATTCAAGATAACGGTATTGAAAAGCAGATCAAGCTCGAGGAGAAAGTCTCATAAGAGCAACGAGCTAAGGATCCTATGAAACCAAATCAGATTAAGCCAATACAATTACTACCTCCACCTCGTAGATCGGAAAGAATTTTTCGTCTTCCTAAAAAATACTTAAGTACTATCTCAGAGAAAGTACAAAAAATAATCCTCGTAGGTAATGGGATTCATAGTGATCCCAAAATCTATAATGAGGCGATATCGGACATCAACTCCGAGAAATAATTAGAGGCAATGAAGTCAGAAATTGACTCGATGCACTCAAACTAAGTCTGAACCTTGGTAGATCAATCAGAAGGTATAGTACCTATTAGGTGTAAATGGATCTACAAGAAAAAGATTGGTACAGATGGAAATGTGGAGACATTCAAAGCTAGATTAATGGCAAAAGGGTATAGTCAATGCGAAGATATTGACTATCAAGATACCTTTTCGTCAGTAGCTATGCTAAAATCCATCCACACATTGCTTGTCATTGCAGCCTATTTCGATTATAAAATATGGCAAATGGACGTAAAAATGGCGTTCTTAAATGGATACCTTGAGAAAGATATCTATATAGAATTGCTGCTAGATTTCACATCCAGTGATACTGATCACAAAGTATGCAAGCTGCAAAGGTCTATATATAGACTTAAGCAAGCATCTCGGAGCTGAAATACTCGATTTAATGATGTGATCAAAGTATTTGGTTTCATCAAAAATAAGGAGGAATCATGTATTTTCAAAAAGGTCAGTGGGAGCGCTATTATCTTCCTCGTACTGTACGTGGATAATATCCTTCTTATTGAAAATGATATTTTCATGTTGACCACAGTTAAAATATGGTAATTCAAAGAATTCTCCATGAAAGACCTAGAAGAAGCATTCTTCATTCTAGGAATTAAGGTCTATAGAGATAGACCGAATAGGATGCTAGGTCTTTCACAGAAGATATACATAGAAGAAGTGTTAAAGAAATTTAGCATGAAAAACTCCAAGAGGGGATTGGTATCCTTCAGACATGGCATTCATCTCTCCAAGAAGATGTGCCCTAGTACACCTGAGAAGATAGAACGCATGAGTAAGATCCCTTATGCTTCAGTAATAGGGAGCCTCATGTATGCCATGTTATGTACACGACCTGATATAGCCCATGCTGTGATTGTCACAAGCAGATATCAATCGAATCCAGATGAAGAACTCTGGACTTCTGTGAAATGTATCCTTAAGTACTTGAGAAGAACTAAGGATATGTTGTTGATTTTTGGTAATGGAGAACTCCAAATTCAGAGGTATACAGACTCGGATTTTATGTTTGATATAGATGATAGAAAGTCGACATCTAGGATTCTATTAGTGTGTAATGGTGGTGCTGTCAATTGAAAGAGTTTCAAGCAGACAGTGATAGCAAATTTCACCATGGAAGTAGAGTACATCGCTGCATCAGAAGCTGCGAAAGAGGCATTTTGGTATAAAAAATTCACCATAGAGATTGGAGTGATGCCATCAGATGCCATTCCTCTGTACTGCAATAATAATGGTGCCATAGCTCTTGCTAAGGAGCCGAGATCTCATCAGAAATCTAAGCACATCGAGCGGCGATACCACCTCATCCGTGATTACCTCAAGAAAGGATATGTCGAGGTCAAGAGAGTCAACTCCGCAAACAATGCGGCAGACCCACTCACAAAGCTATTGGGCCAACAGAAGATCTAAACCCATCTTGAGAAGATGGGACTTACATTTGTAGCCAATTGGCTTTAAATCAAATGGGAGTTTGTTAGATATATGTGCCCTAGAAGCCAGAATTGACTAACACTTATAATACACATCTAAGAGCAAAATTATAATTTTAACTATAAATAATAAAATGGATTATTATCTATCACAGTGTGTATTTGAAAGTGTCTGTGATGCATCCCTTGAGTTAATGGTAATGATAGTTTATATTTTCAAAAGTTGAAAATTTAAGACATGAATTTTCATTATTAACTCATAAAATGCTTCCGACCATAGGATCATCATGAGGATGGTGATTGATCCAAAAAGTTGGTGTACGATCACTTCTTTAGGGTAGATGAGTCTAGAGTCTACGGTGTAGAGACACCGAAATGAGAGTACAGATACTCGTTAGAGAACGAAGATAACTAAGCGTGACTATCTCAAGCAGTCATGAGAAAGTCTACCTTCTCATCGATGATTGGCTCGAAACTGTAGTAGTGTGTCTGATTCTTTAACCTGAGGAGCATCGACAGTTCATCTTGAGGGTGTTATAGTTTGACTACATCATAATTCGGTCTCTTAGCCATTCGGAATCCTAAGATATATGTTGGCTATAGCATGTTCATTATAGAAATTAGATTGCATCGATAGGAGATCTATCTACCTCGGTAGATGAGGAGTAGCCCTATGATGATCATGAAAATCAAGTCCATAAACCCATGGCCATGGTAGAGTGAAATACTAGAAAGAGTTTCTATTAGAATTTTCACATTGGACTTGAATCCAATGATTAATTCATATGATGAAAATTAGGGTTTGACGAGATCATCTTAACCCTAATTCGATCGGAGCTCAAGATAGAGGCACTTAATCACACAGGTAACTGCACCAAGAGGTTCATTTTTAATTCTGATGGATTGCCATCACATGCTGCTAGGTGTAGCAATTAGAATGATTTGGATGATCGATCATACTAGTCAGAATCAAAAAAATTCTGATCCATCGGAAGATGTTTCGATGATGTCGATGATAGAGATCATGACATATCCTATTATCATACGAAACTGAATCTAACTGGATCACACAAATAAAAATTTGAATCTGAATATCATCAATTAGACTAACCCAGTTCTATTTATTTGAATAAGATTTAATTAGGTTCAAGAAAATCATGCTAGCACACGATTGAGCCTAATATTCTTCTTTAACAATCATTAAAAGTTATCTTGACTGAGCCAAATGTGTTTGGGCTCACTCAAAAACTTTTACTTGATCTGACTGAAGCTTGTCCAGGTCAGAAAAGAATTGTCTTAATTTATGAAATAAATTTGAGACAGCACCTGCCATTTTCCATCATCTGCTAAATCTTATCTTTAAACTTTGGTCAAATGTTGACCTTTGATACTTAGACATTTGCCCATATGTCATGCACCCATAAGAAAGAAGATGAGGCTTTGTCCTCCTACTAAAAAGTAGAAAGGGAAGGAGCGCATGCCTTCCTAAGCATGCGTCCCATGAGGATGATGCATGGAGTCCCATACAGATGGGACTCTAAGTTGCTTCATGCTTTCAACTAAGGTGGCGCCAAAGAGTCCTCTTAGATTAGTCTTGGCGCCACCTAAGAAGGTTTGTGAAGGACTCTAATCTGATTGGATCAGATGATGTCATTCCACCAATCAGATTTAGATCTAATTGCACAAAGAGCCATGATTTATCGGGATGATGTAGCACTACATGGCGTAGCAGGATCTATATAAATCCTATCTACACCTAGGATTTAGAGCTTCTGCCCTTTGCCCATGCCACATAGCCCCTTTTCCTTCTTCCCCATGCCACCCTCTGATCTTCTCTCTCCTCTCCATGCCCAAGAGGCTTTGGGCTCGAGTTTGGTGCGATCCAAGCAAGAGAAAGGCGACAGAAAAGGAAGAAGACAGCACTGCTGCAAGAGACAACAACTAATCTTTAAAATATATTTTGAAGATCTTCAAGATCAAATCTAAATCTAACTTTTGGAGCATAGATTAAGAAGGAAAAGATCTCCAGATCCCATCCGAGTGGATATCGATAGAGGCTAGGTGCTTGCATGGCTACATCTAGAACCTTAGGCAAACATCGAGATCATCGTAGGATAATAGAATTACCTATAATAAAGGTATAATTAAATTAAATTAAATTTATTTTATTTTATTTTATTTATCAGATCGATAAAATTAGATTTGAAGAGTCTCAGATCTGATTTAGATTTAAGAAAAAAAATTTTAAAATATTCTTCTTGATCAAATCAGATCTGAATGAACCTAAACCGGGAAATATGATTTTTCTTCTTCACAAGATGCGATCCAAGCAAGTAAAAGGCACTAGAAAAGGAAGAAGGCAGCATTACTGCAAGAGACAATGGTTGTTCTTCAAAAGCAATTTTGAACACCTTCAAGATCAAGTCTAGATCTAATTTTTGAAGGATTGATTGAGAAGGAGAAGATCTCTAGATCCTGCCCGAATGGATACCGATAGAGGCCAGACGTTTGCGTGGCTACATCCAGAACCTCAGACAAACATCAAAATCATCATAGGATAATTGAATTATCCAAAACAAAGGTATAATTAAATTAGATTTAATTTTTATTTTTATTATCAGATCAATAAGATCAGATCTAAGGAATCTTAGATTTGATTAGGATCTTAGAGAAAAAATTTTTGAAATATCCCTCATGATCCAATCAGATTTGAACGAATCTGACCTAAAAAATAGATTTTTTCTTCATCCATCCCCTGGTCATGTACTACAGCATACCAATGGTGATGAATGCGATGCCGATACTCTTTGAAATACGAGCATAAATGATCATTTATAGCTCACCACACATGATCATACTCAAAATGAATAATCTCAAATATAGCTTGCCAATAATAAATATTATAAAAATATAGTATTAATTAAATATTTAAATAAATATTATTATATCTGTAAGTGGCTATAGAAGATCTTTCTTTGAGGCCGTGTAACCTGACGCCAAACAAAGAGCATCATTAAGGCATAGTTGCAACAAATGATGCCCAGCTCATTCTACCATGGCTCGCACCATCCCCTAATAGACCTTGTGTAGCCTGGTAAAATCTCGATGTGAAGATGCTGTCCCTCATGCTTGCATCTCCAATGCTCAAGGACGAGATTCTTCGATGGACCTTGCTTTCACCTCACCATCGATAGAGAATGATCTGAAAATATAATGAATAAAATATTAGTATGATAGCCATCTATAAACCTAATATGTAGGTTAAAATCAAATTTTATTAGTAAAAAATATGAAAATACTAGTCGGGGCCAGCTCACTCGATCCCCTCTCTATAGGATCCTCTGGTGACTCTGATAGTGTAGCAGTAAAAATAGGAGAAGGCTCAGGGGTAGGTTGGGAACTTGAACATCATCGTCTCACTTCCGATGCCATACCTACAATGCTTAAACTATTTATATAATTAACTTGACATATAAACAAATATAATAATAAAAAATAATAGCAAAAAATACATATATGCTAATGAATAGAATTGTATTGCATACTATTTTTGCAAGAGAAGATTCAACAAAGGATACAGATCTACTTATCAATATTCGTATCCTCTTCGATTTTTAGATCCTCCATTGAATCATAATAATTGATTAATATATCGTCTTCTATCGATCATCATTTATGAATCGATCATCACCCTCCAAATCATTAAGATTAAATACAAAATTAGCTTCAACTTCATTGGATGGCAGATTAGCCCTATTTAAAGGAGCTGGCATAAGTTCTTCATCAATAATTAAGGTGCTCGATCAATGTTTTTTCTTCCTCTTGAAAAGTTTCCTCTTCATGTAGATTTGAATTATCACCCATCTATCATATACGCCTCTAGGTATTATTCTTTGTACGACATGCTAATCACCTCAATATTTTAGATTCTTTAAATATATTACTTATTTTGCTTGAGTTGCTAATATATACGGCTCATTTTAGTACCATGTTCGTGCAAAATTTATAATGATAAAGTATGGATCGATATGAATACCGATCTTCTTATTACTAATATCTCACCATTCACACTGAAATAAGAATACCAAATTTTTGGACCCATACTTCAATTCTATGATATCTATCAATACACCAAGATATTCAATCTTCTCTTCTCCTTCATATCCTATCATAGCAATCCCACTATTCTGGATCCGTCTTTGCATCTCAAGCTCTTTTATATGAAATCTCATAACTCCAATGATATAGGATGTGTAGTAGTTAACTCTTCGATCGAAGCCACATGCTAAATTGTACAACTCATTGATCTCATCCTCTTTTTTATTGAAATACTTAGATTTCATCTACAATATAGCATAAAAAATTATATTGATATAAGTAATTAATTGTATAACTATAAAAATATAATATAATACTAGTGAAACTTACATGGTTCCCAAATTATTTTGCAAATTTTATCCTACGTCGATCATCAATATTTATATTATTCTCCTTGGATAATATATTCTTGTACTCACTGTAAAAAGTCATGATTTTTAATTTTACATCGACTTGAAAAAATTAGTTAAAATATTAAAATTATGCTAAGATAATACTTACTCAATTAAATCTTCAATTTCTTCATAATTATTTAGAATATAGAAGTGTACGTTGGATAGCTCATTCACATCCATAAACTCATATCTTCTTCCACCCATGAGTTGAACCGTTTGTTTGAATATGGATAGTGTCGGTTCATTATCATTCTATTCACGATCAGCATTATGATTTGTATGATTAAATCTTATTTCAATATCATCAAGATACATCAAGTAGAATGTGAGATACTCCGTAGCTACGTATGCTTTCGTTATGGATCCTTTAGGCCATACCTTATTGTGCACATACTTTTTTAGGATACATAAGAATCTATAAATAAAAAATAATTTAAAGAGTTATAATATATTTACATCTTATAACTAATATGTCAAAGAGATTATGATTTCTTTATCTTTCAATAGAATACATCCATCGATAATGTACCGGACCGACTAGAAGAGCTTCATTTGAAAGATGAACAGTCAGATATACCATAACATCAAAAAATGATGGTGGAAAGATTTTTTCTAACTTATAAAGAATGAGCATAATATCTTTCTCAAACTTTTCAATTAAGTTAATCTTCAACTTTTGGCAACATAGTTCTCAAAAAAATACTCCCAACTCAATCAATGTAGCTTGAACATCACCACTTAGATAGCCACACATCATCATAGGAAGTAAGTATTGTATCATCACATGGTAGTCATGACTTTTCATGTCAGAGATATTGCCATCATTGTTACCAACACATCACGATACATTTAAAGCATAAGTATCAGAAAACTTTACGATTTTGAATCATCCATAGAAATTCTTCTTCTTCTTGCCAAATAGTGAATAATATGCATATGGCATAAAAAATTTATCACCTCGACGAACTAAATGCAACTTCGATCGAATTTTTATTTCTTGCAAATTAAGGCGAGCTTTTAAATTATCTTTTATTTTTTCTGTGATGTTTAATACTATACCGATGTCATTATTATAAATATTTTTTTTTTCAATATGCATTACATCCAAGTTATGATGAAGTAATAGTTGCTTCCAGTATGGTAGTTTGAAAAATAGTTTTCGCTTCATCCAATTCAGCTCAGCTTCAGCACGCTTCCACTTGCGAGTATCCAATATTTTTTTAAAATTTTATATTTCCAACAGCTTTAAGTTATTCTAATACTTTTGCTCCACTTAACTCCCTAGGTGGCAGACGTCAATCAGACTTTCCATCAAAATATTGGGTATAACGGGTCCTCCAAGAGTGATTAGCAAGTAGAAATTGTCGATGACCTATGAAGCAAATTTTTCTTTCATATTTTAAATGTAAGGAGGACGTATCCTTGTTGCATATTGAACATGCCAGATATCCTTTGGTACTCCACCTAGATAAGTTTTCATACATAAAAAAGATCATTTATGGTTCATAAAATCAATGCATGCAACTTAAAATTTCTTCGACTGATAGAATTGTATGTTTTGTACTCCATTTTTCCATAGCTCCTTCAGATCATCGATTAAAGATCATAGTTACACATCAATTTCATTACTTGGTGCTTTTAGACCCAGAATCAATGGTGATATAAAAATAAATGGCTCTTTCATGCATTTCCAAGGTGACACATTATGTACAACTAGCATCATAGGTCACATGCTATAGGAAGTACTCAAATTATCAAAAAGATTAAATTCATCTGTCCCTAGACCAAGCTGAATATTACACGGATCACTCGCAAATAGCGGATGCTTTGCATCGAAGTCTTTCCATATTACAGAGTCAGTCAGATGGCTAAGTATGTTCTCCTCTGAAATCCACTGTTCATGATGTCATCTCATTTCTTTAGCTGTCTTTATGGACATATACAATCTTTGAAATCTTAGAATCAATGAAAAATACCTTAAAACCTTATGAGGTATTTTCTTTTTTTTTTCTATTATCGATTTTGTACCTAGGCTCACTACATTGCAGACATTCACTTGCTTGTTTATTTTTCTTGTAAAATAATATACAATCATTTTTGCAGGCATGTATAGGAATATAGCCAAGTCCCAAATCCCGCATATACATTTTTGCTTCAGTATATGATTTCAGAAGTGTTGATCCATCGAGAAGAGCTATTTTAATCAATACTAAATTTTGATCAAATGACTTCTGACTCCATCGGTTTATAGTTTTAATATGAAGTAATTTGATCAAATATCTAGCAGCATCTTCCTACAATTCTCCAAGTACACGATATAGATGGATCATATTTTAACCATATCTAATATATACCCAAAGAATAAATGACATAACTATGATGAAATTTTTTATAATAGAACAAAGAATACTATGATAATAATAAAATATTGATGCATTTATGAACTGCCCAAATTAAAGCATCCAAGAGCCATTCATAGAGTCCATTTTGGGGACCTTGGGACCGACTCTTGAATAGGAGTCTAAGGTTACATCAATGCATGCATTAAATCATTACCAAATCGAATCCTAAATAGGATCCCAGATCGGATCTTGGATCGAATCCCGACCTGAATCCTGATTGAGATTCGACCTGGATCATTATTTGAATCCTGATCCAATCCAAGACATGATCCCACATCGGATCTCGGATAGGATCCCAGATCAAATCTCAGATTGAATCCTAATCCGAATACTGACTGAGATCCAATCCAAATCTCGATCCGAAGCACAGGCCGAATTTTAGATAGGATCACAGATTGGATTTCGAATCAAATCTCAATCGAATCTCAAATTGGATCCTAGACCAAATCCTAGATCAGATCCTGAACCGATTCCAAGATCGGATCTCGGACAGGATCCCGATTTGGATCCCTAATCAGAACCCGATCTAGATCCCGGACCGAATAGTTTATATGCATTAAAAATCAAAAATCTTTGGCTAATACAAATTGAAATATTAAATCATAATCATAATGAAATACATGGGCTAAACAAATAAAAAGATTAAACTATAACAAGTAAAAGTATAAAAATATAATTAAAAATTTAACTATTTTAATTATAAAAATAATTTATTATTATTATTACTATTACTACTATTGCTATTATTATTACTATTACTATTATTATAGTATTTACTATTATTATTATTATTATTATTATTATTATTATTATTATTATTATTATTATTCTTACTACTACTATTATTATTACTTTTATTAT
Organism: Cocos nucifera; assembly: GCA_006176705.1. NCBI lineage: Eukaryota > Viridiplantae > Streptophyta > Magnoliopsida > Arecales > Arecaceae > Cocos > Cocos nucifera. Next base: position 870,745 of record QRFJ01000070.1, on the reverse strand, counting down.
TACTATTATTATTATCATTATTATTCATACTACTATGACTAATTATTATTACTACTATTAGTAATATTATTATTGCTATTTTTACTATTATTATTACTATTATTATGATTATTATTATTATTATTTATTAAAATTTAAAATTAATTAGATACTATCAACACCCTACGGCCCCTCCGCCCCCATCTCCAGTGGCACCCCTTCGCCACCCACCATGCGTGGCCCCCAACCAACCTGTCATCGCCGCCCCTCCATGCCCCACCCCGTGCAAAACCCCCACCCCCTGCGGCGCTACTCCAAAATCTATCATAGCCTCCACACCCTCTACGGCGCGCCCCTCCACCACCCACCATCAATGCCTGCAGCCCCCACCCATCCTATCACCACCACCTTGTGGCACCCCATCTCCTGCGGCCACCTAATTCCTACAACCGGCACCCACCCTCTACGCCCTGCCGCGCCATCGACCACTGCATGGAAACACCCACAGCCCCAACCCATCCGTAACCACTGCCACGTAGCCCTCAACTCGTCCGTCACCACCGCCCCATAGCCCTCCACCCCATGCGGCTCCCCACCCTTCGCACCCCACCGCCTGCCACCGCATGGAAATACCCACAACCCCCCAGACGATAAAAAAAGAATAAAAAAATGTACCATCGGTTCAAGGACTCGGTAGTGGCAGCGACAACGACAGTGGCAGCGGAAGACCCGAACTTAGGCTGATGGAAGCTAAGGAGGAGGGGGAGAGAGAGGATGAGGGGACGAGAGTGGATTTTGGGAGAGTGGGTTTCATGTGAACGTAGTGGAAAAAAATATTTAAAGGCCTTTAACGATAGATTTTTAGCGAAGCAAATTTTTTCGCTAAAATGCTTATTAGCGATGGAAAGCATAGCTTAGTCACTAATAATTTTTGCCAATTATTTTTTTAAAAAAAATTCTCTCCAAAAAATATTAAAATATTTGATAAAATTATTTATGATAGAATTAAAATTTATGTCATAAATAACAATTATTTATGATAGAAAATTTACATCATAAATAATTTTTAATAAATAAATAATTTAAAAAAATAAAAAAATGAGAATATTTGCAATTATTTATGACATAAAATTATTTTATGTTGCAAATAATTTTTATTTATGATAGAATATTTTCATCATAAATATTTTTTTATAAATAAATAATTTAAAAAATTAAAAAAAGATGAGAATATTTTAGATGGAAATATTTCATTACAATAAAAAATATTTGCAATGAAAAATGATTTTCTATTGTAAATAATTTTTATTTATGACATAATATTTTCATCATAAATAATTTTGGTAAATAAATAATTCAAAAAATTTTAAAAAATATGAGTATATTTGCAATGAAAATTTTTCATCATAAATAAAAATTATTTACAATGTAAAGTTATTTTTTATCATAAATAATTATTATTTATGATGTATAGTTCTCATCGCCAATAATCTTTGATACATAAAAAATATAAATAATTAAAAAGGATAGAATTTTTTATGATAATTTTTTTAAAAAAAATAGCAAAAATATGCTATGCATGATCGATGCGACATGGTTGAGCGATACAAGCACGTCCACTATTAGCTAGCTCGCGAGCAAATTAATTTTTTTTTTTAAAAAAAATTAGTATTCTTTTAAAAAAATTATTATTCTCTAAATATAAGATAATTTTAAAATTTAAAGTCCATTTTCACCATTCATTATTTAAGTAATTATCATATGAGTATCATCATAAAAAATTATCTCGATCTGATAGTACTAGCTTTGTAAATCAATAAAATTTGATTTCGATGGTTACGAATGACCACATGATAATCTGATAGATAAAAATCATCGATGAATCTAAAAATTTATAATGATAATTTTTATGATATTTATAATATACTATTAAAATTTTATTTCAATCAAATATTATTGTCATAGTCAATTTAGTATGAGATGATTTTGACCATTAAATAAAAAAGAATGATCAAATGGCCAAATGGCATCTGATTAAAATAATTTTTTACATAAATGATCTTTGCTACTATTTTGATCATCTTTATGGTGATGATCATAAAATTCAAACTGCATGTATATGAACGATCCAAAACCACATCTCTCTTGATACTTATTCTTAAGATCCTTAAGTAATTATTCTTGTATTTTTGTAAGATCTGCTTAACATAAATAATTCATATATATATGGTTTGAGTTTTATGATCACCACCATATAAATAATGAAAGTAGTAGCAAAGATCATTTATCTAAAAAAGTATCTTAATCGGACGCTATTTGGCATTTTGATCACTTATTTTTTATTTAACAGTTCAAATAATTTTATGCTAAATTGATCATAATAATGATATCTAATTGAAGTAAAATTTTGATAATATACTATAAATATCACAAAGATTATCGTTACAAAATTTTGGATCCATCAGTGATTTTTATCTATCAAATCATCATACGGTCCTTCATGATCGTCGAAATTAAATTTTATTGATCTGCATATCTAGAGCTATCAGATCGAGATGATATTTTATGATGATGCTCGTATAATAATTACTTAAATAATGAATGGTAAAGATAAACTTTAAATTTTAAATTACAGAATATTCAAAGAAAAATAGAATTTTTTTTAAAAAAAATATTAATTTTTTAAAAAATTAAAAAAAATATTAATTTACTTACAGACTAGCTAATAGTGGACGTGCTCATACCCCTCAATCCTATCGCATTAATCATGCATGGCATATCTTTATCCTTTTTTATTTTTAAAATAGTCTACATTTTTCTTTTTTAAACTTAAAATTTTGGTCAAATTATTTATGATGGAAATTTTTTCTTATAAATAACTGATTATCTATGATAAAAATTTGATTTTCATCATAAATAATCATGCCATTTTAATTTTTTAAATAATTTATTTATGTAGATTATTTATGATAGATATTTTCTATCATAAATAATCAATTATTTATAGCATAAATATAATTTTTATCATAAATAATAAATAATAAATTACTTATGATAAAAAATTTTCATCATAAATAATTTAATATTTTTTTAATTTTTTAAATAATTATTTATGTAGATTATTTATGATGGATATTTTTTATCATAAATAATCAATTATTTATGATATAAATATAACTTTTATCATAAATAATAAATTATTTATGATAAAAAAATTATTATAAATAATTTTATATTTTTAAAATTTTTAAATAATTTATTTATCTAAATTATTTATGATGAAAATTTTGCATCATAAATAATTGATTATTTTTGATGTAAACATAATTTCATCATAAATAATTAATTATTTATGATAAAAAAAATTTATCATAAATAATCTAGCATTTTAATTTTTTAAATGATTCATTTTGGTCAGATTATTTATGATGAAAAATTTTCATCATAAATAAGAGATTATTTACAATGTAAATTAGATTTCCATCATAAATAATTGATTATTTATAATAACAATATTTCATCATAAATAATTTAATATTTTTTAATTTTTTAAATAATTTATTTAAAATAGATTATTTATAATAAAAAAAATTTATCATAAATAATTATTATTTATGATGTAAAATATATTTTTATCATAAATAATTAATTATTTATGATGAAAAAAAAATTATTATAAATAAAATCTATTTACGATGAAAAATTTTTTCATTATAAATATCTTTATTTGCAACAAAATTTATTTCATCGTAAATAATTTCATCGCAAAAGATCTATTTTCTTTTAGTGTGGCACTGCAGGTCAGAGATCTGATAATAACTGTTCGGGTGATGTAATAGCCCAATTCCACACCATGGGATACACCACCATCGAAGCAGCTACAGCCTGATTTTGTGCCATGAGATACCCAACCCTGAAGCAGCCCCCTTATATAGTCTTGTGCTAGGGAGACAAACTCGCCACAGTCAACCTAAAAGCCCAAAATAGTGGTGGCGGCGATCTTTAAGCCCCCACTTTGGACATAATTTCACTCCCAATCGATCTCCTTCGTAATGTTCTGAGACCTATATATATCATTTGAGATGCAGATATTAATTGAAAGCTGCAAGAAATGAATCGGTAGATAGAGACATTCTATAATCAGGCCTCAGCGTAGAATGATAGATTCAATATTGATCTACCGTTCAATGCCAGAAATATATAGGAGCCATTGCTTAGACATTTCAAGCTATCGCAATTGCAGAAATACGATGGGACGACCAATCTCGTTGATCATCCAAAGTCTTTTAAAATTGCAATGCTCCTCCATGGAGCATCAAATACTATTATGTACCAAGCCTTTCCTTCTACCTTAAAAAGTATGACTTGGCACTGGTATTCAAGTATAAAGTCGAGCACCATCTACTCTTTTGACTAGTTGGGAAGGCTTTTATAGCCCATTTTGTGAGCAGTTGGAGATAGCAGTGGGGATCAGACTCTCTCATTAATATCAAGCAAAAGGAGGGAGGGTCCTTCTGATCCTATGTGAATCGCTTCAACGTGACCACACTTAAAGTCCGCAACCTGGATCAGTCGATGACTACTCTGAAGGACAGACTTCTAAAGAATAATCTTTTTTTTCACTAAAAAAAGATGAACTCCAAAGATTTTGCTGAAATGTTAACTAGGACAAAGAAGTATGCACACGCAGAGGAGGCTTTTGAGTTGCGCTATACTAATGCCACCTCAGAACATAAGATGAGACCAGCAGGCTCTCACCTATACGAGAAGACTGCGGGAAAGATCAATAGCTCTCCAGGACACCACCTCAGCATCATAGATCCAAAACCCCTTCTCGAAATCATCAACCCTAGGCATTGGCACCGAGGAGGTTTACTAACTGCATTCTGCTGAATGCTCCCAAGGCTCAAGTACTAATAAAAATAGGGAAGCAACTCCCCAGGGCAAGTAGAATACGATCTAAGCTGGGTCAGTGCAATCCCAATAAATATTACCTCTACCACCATGACCACGGCCATGATACAGAAAAATATATTTAGCTCCAAGATGAGATTAAGAAGTTCATTCAACATGAGTGCTTAGATCGATTCATCCAGGATTGGCCAGAGTAGTATGAAGATCGGCCTAGACCATCTCAGCAACCAAAGCCACCTTAATAAAGAGAACTGATCAAGATCCGACCCCCCATGGGAGTAATAAATACCATAGCTAGGGAGCACCACGGTGAACTGAGGGGATCGAAAGAATTGGCCAAGAGATGGAGGACTTAAGAATCCATTGCTTTCATAGAAAATTATGCTCCAGGATCTAGTTCCTGCATAATGTGTAGTTATAGTATTTTCAAATATAGCAAATTATGATGTACATCGTATATTAGTTGATAATGGAAGCTCTATCGATGTATTATTCTACGATGCCTTCTCTAAGATGGGTATACCAACAGATCAGCTAGGATAACTTGATTCCCTACTCATGGCAATCTTTGGAGATGCGGTGCCTGTCGAAGGGGTAATCACCCAGCCAATAATAGTCGGTCGAACCCCTCAACAATCCATGGCACAAATTAATTTTCTGATGGTCAGAATGCCATCGATTTATAATACCATCCTCGGATGTCCAGGACTCAATGTTCTTCAAGCCATTGTGTCTACATACTACCTGAAGATAAAATTTCTAACTGAATATGCATGGAGTCAGGGAGCTCCAAGGAGACCAGACTCTAACATGTCAATGCTACTCCCTCGCCCTTCTAAGTTGATATTAATGGGTTTGGGTCATAAACGTGTCAACCCATCTAAACCTATTTATTAAATGAGTTGGATTCATATTTAGATCTTTGATCTATTTAACCTATTTAAAATATATTTAATCTGTTTAAAACCTACTTAGCCTATTTTTGATATGTTTAACCTGATCTGCTTAACTTTTTTAACCATTTAATCAATTTAACTTGACTTAACATGTTTAATAAATGGGTTATGTAGGTCAGGTAGAATTCTCCATTTAATAAATGGATTAGATTCAAATTTAAATTTTTAACATGTTTAATAAATATGTCAAATTTGGATTGATGAATTTTTGATTTGATCTACATCTGACTCAATCAAACCCAATTTCCACCCCTACTTACACCATCCACTCCCTCTCTTTCTCTCACTCTAACCTTCTCCCTTTAAGTGATGGTTGGTCATTGTAACTACTAAACCTATCTTTAAAATAAATCCTATTTTCTCCTTTATTTCACCATCGAGCCTTCATCTTTGCCGCTATCTCTAGTAAGTGGGCTTTAAGCCCGATAACACTCACTCATCTCCCTCTTTATATATCCCTCTTCCCCCCATTAGATTCCACCGAGGATGGCATAAGGGCTTTCCCCTATTCATGCCTTCCCTACTCTGCCCTCACAGTGGCCATGTTCGAGGCATAGATTGGTAATCAAGGGCCCCGACCTCCCCTTCTTTCTCCCACCCTCCCACCCTTACCCCTTCTTTCCTTCAAGGTGTAGAAGACAATCTTGGGGGGCTATCAGAATCCTAGAGATATGGCACCTCATGGAGCCAACCTCAGGATTGATCACCACCTTCAATGGGTGCATCTTCCTCCAAGACTCGACCCACCTCTTTGGTGCAAAGAATAGTGCCAGCTTTCATTGGTGCCCCTCTACTCCCATTGGTGTTCCTCTACTCCTCTACTCATAATTTAGACTTTTTTTTTTATCTTTGTTAGTACTGATGTCGATGTAAATATGAATATAGATAGTCATCAATGCCTCTGTACCTCACAACCTAGGCCTCTCCTCTTGGGTGTTGAATTAAATTCTAGATAGGGTCATCTCGACATTGGATAGGGCCAACTTAGACTATACTTCAAGCAAGAATTAGGCTAATTTAGGATAAACTTCTGCTAAGCAAGACCCGACTCAGTGTGCCAACTAAAAGACCAATATTAATTATTCTCGTAATAGCCCCTTCCCCCTATGCAGCTCCAGGCACAATAGTCTTTGCCTAATGCACCAAATCAACTTCCTTAATTAATATTTTTTAGATAAGTCCTCCCTCCTTTCACTTATCTGCAATTACACCTTGCTTTTATTTTGGATAGATTGAGCTATGTTATTTTGAACTGAAGGAAAGCCCACTTAGCTCAAAAGTCTTTTTTTATCCTCTATTTGGTACAAGGGATGGATTGAAGGAATGATAGATGAAGAAGGATGGATGGATGAGGAAGAGTATGGATGGATGGATCCATCTATCCTTTTATATATTTGATAAAATATAGAAAGATTGATAGAAATGATTCTCTTTTCTATTTGGTGTAAGAGGAATGAAAGAAATGATGGATGATATTTATATAATATTTTTACTGGACTGTCTTTGATAAAAATATTACTATTATCATTTTATAACACTTATTAATTATATTAAAGAAGTAAACAATCTATAAGCTTATAATATTTATAATTTCTAATTATATAAATATTTAATTTAATTTAATACATAATTTAATAAATTAATTATATAATTAATTATTTATTTATTTATTTTATTTAAATAGTTAATTAATATTATATAAATAATTAATTAAGAAATAGTAAATAAAAATGAAAAAATAAAAAATAATTTTAATTATTTAATTATAATTATTAAAATTAAATAATAAAATTAAAATAATTAATAATAAAATTTAATAGTATATATAAAAATATATATAAATATTATGAATGAAAAAAATGAAGAAATACTATAGTTTTGTCAAAAAAATTGAGGGGTAATCTTGTCAATGCATAAATTCATCCATCAATACTCCATCCATTTTTTCTTACATCCTCTTAATTTGAGAGGATGCAAATTAATGGATAAGGATGGATGGACAATTCTTTCTTTTTCATCCATCTTTTCTATAATTTTTTTGAATCAAATGGTGGATGGAGGTCATCCATCCTTCCATTCTCATTCATCCATCCTCTTATGATCTCAATCAAATATAGGATATGATCTTTAGATCTTTGACTTATTTTACTTTTTTTTTTTTTGAGATTTTTTGGCCTTTGGATATGTCTAGCCCAAATCGACGACCATCTCTTTGGCAAAACATATATCGCTGCTAGCCTAAGCTATCTTTCTCAAGACAATGCTCATCTCTTTGGCTAGGTATTGTTGGGCTCATTGACTCGCTATCCCTGATTCAGCATCTGTACTATGACTGATAGTCAGTATCATCGATTAACAATCAGCTCTACCAACGGTAAACCCCTAAATGATGATGGATAATGATGATTCAGGTGGACGACTCCCAATTAACTAAATTGACTGTTAACCAGTCTTGACGTCTGACTCATAATAAACCAGAAAAATGACTAACTATCAATCAGCCCATCGACGGATAGTCGGCTTTCTTCAACCGACTTCATAACAAATGGAACAACTCCAAGAACAAATAATCGCTGGCCAATCAGAATATCAGAAATGTCGATGGTTAGTGAGATCAACAGTAGTACCGATGTATAGTCGACCCAATAATAACACCGACATACACTCGATATAACTTATACTCTAAGCACGGGATGCGCATAACAGTCTCTCCACGATCACATGATGAGCATTAACCACTCACTTAATATTGGAATAAGCAGGACCCATGACGTCTAACCATTACAAATAATTACTAATATTTCACCTATAAAAAGAGGGTAAACTGAATGCTTTGGTAAGATAATTCTAGGTACCACTCTGCCATTCTTTTTGTTTAACCTATTTGACCAAATTCCTTCTCTTTAACTTAAGCATCGGAGGATCCCCATCGTAATCCATTCCAGTCAGAGCGGACGCTATTTTGCAGGTTATCTTCTCTGGCAACAGATGCTGTAGGAATTTGGCCGTAGCAGATTAGCACATCGGTAGGGAGAAAAAATAAATTGCTTTAAACAAGTAATCATGCCAAGGACACGAGCCCAACATTCCACCGACTTTGCTAGGCAGTCTTCCTGCCTGAAAGATCTCCTTCATCCACCTCTTATGGTAGAGCCCAGTGCTTCATGCTTGATTGTTATGATGGATGCCCAGACTTAACAACTTACTACACTGATGCAACAAATGAAAGTTTTGACGGAAGTAGCGCATAGCCTCTAACAACAACAAGAATCAATAGTGGAAGAGCCACCAGCACATGTAGTGCCGTGTAGACACAGTTGCCATTTTTCTCGATGATTTTTGTCTCCCTTACTAAAGCGACGATCGGCATGATGTTCTCGTCATGTAAAAGCATCCCCATCTCGACATTCACATCATGCCATCCGTCATTCACAATGGTCTATCTCTCCTTTCCTTCGACGCAGCATTCATAAGGAAAAGAGGCCGCATCTACCGTCAACTTCCTTATCCTTGGCTTCTTCAAAGGATTCTATCCTTGGAATCTCACAGCAGCAGTGGCTTAACAACTTCAAATGCAAGTTCAAGGACATCGACCGTCAACTAACCCGATTATAGGTGAACAATCGGAGGGTCCTGCAACATTAGCATTCACACAGCCCCCCCATTTTTTCAATGAATCATGGATGAATCGATTCCATCTCAGTTCAAAATGCCATAGATGGAGCCATACAATGGTTCCACTGATCTAATTAATCATCTAGAGAGTTACAAAACTCTTATGATGATACAGGAAACTTTCGATGTCCTCCTTTGCAAAGGCTTTCCAACGACCATTTGGAAAGCTGCTCAAGTTCGGTATTCTGAGCTTCAGCCAGAAAGCATATTCTCATTTGAGCAGCTGAAAAGTTCATTCGTGGCGTATTTCAACATCAGCCGAAGGATGCTACGAACATTCGACAGTCTCTTCTCCATCATGTAGAATAAAGAAAAGCCACTATATATGAAGCTTCGTGGCGTGTTTCAATGCCACCACACTTGAGGTCAAAGACCTTAACGAAGATTTATCCATTTCAGCCATGATGAGAGGTCTGAGGAAATCTCGGTTCACTTACTCTCTAGACAAGAACCACCCTCGGATATATGCATAACTTCTGGAGCACATGTTTAAGCATATTTACATGGATGAAGGCAAATCTGACTTGCACCAAGTAGAAGGAAAAGGTCAGAAAAAGAAATAAAAGAAAAGTTAAGCCCCTACTAAACCAAGTCGACAACCATTCTACAAAAGAGCTTTACCATTTCAACGGAGTCCAAGGCCAAACAAATATGGCACAAAATATGACTCCTATACTCTACTAACTGCTTCTTGAGCATAAATCTTGATGGAAATCAAAGGAGTAGAATACCACCAACACCTCCCACTGATGAAAGCACCGTCAAGAAGTCGTGATCAGAAGTACTATCGATTTTATCATGATCATGATCATAATGCTGAGTAGTGCATTCAACTCAAGGATGAAATTGAAGCTTTGATTCATCGATGGTACCTCGACAAATATCAGCACGATCCTCCAGCTCCGACTCCAGCCAATCAACAACCTTAGTGCCAACCTGAGGAACCAAACAACAATCGACTGACGGCGAGAGTCATCAACATGATTTTTGGATGATTAAGAAACTGGGGGGCAACTTTCGAAGAAGAATCGACAAAGAAATGATGTGAAGATAATGCTATTTCTTTTTCGGATGATGATGTATGGAAAATTCTAACATCCTACAATGATGCTATTGTTGTGTCGGCAATGATAGCTAATTATGATGTAAAAAGGATACCTATAAATGATAGCTAATGATCTGCTCATTGACTCTGCTACCCCTGATTTGGTGTTCATATTATGACTGACAGTCGATATCAATGATTAACGATCAGCTCTACCGACTAAACGACGGTAAACCCCTAAATGACGATGGACAATGATGATTTGGGTGGACAACTCCCAATCAACTAAATCGACTGTCAATCAGTCTTGACGTCTAATTCACAATAAACTATGCGAACAATTGATTATCAATCGGCCCACCGACAGATAGTCGGCTTTCTTCAACCGACTTCACAACAAATAGAATAACTCTGAGAACAAATAACCATTGGCCAATCAAAATATCAGAACTGTCGATAGTCAACAGTGGTACTGATGTATAGTTGGCCCAACAATAACACTGACATACAATCGGTATAACCTATATTCTCAATGCGAGATGCGCATAATGGTCTCTCCATGATCATATAATAAGCATTAACCACTCACTTAATGCCAGAATAAGCAGAATCCATGATGTCTAGCTCTTATAAATGGTTACTAATATTTCATCTATAAAAAGAGGATAAACTGAGTACTTTGGTAAAATAATTCTAGGCACCATTTTGCCATTCTTTTTATTTAACTTGTTCAATCAAATTTTTTTTCTAACTTAAGCATTAGAGAATCCCTATCAAAATTTATTTTGATCAGAGCGAATGCTGTTTTGTAGGTTATCTTCTCCGACGATGAGCACTGCAGTAATTTGGCTGGAACATCGTTGTTGAGTTAAGCAGGTATAGTTATTGAGCTCTTTTCCGTACTAATATAAATTTAAAAATTATTTATCTAACTAATGCAAGTTTCAACTTAATTATCAAAATAATGCAAAAGTTAAAAGCGCTATTTGTGGTGGCGATTTTATATCCAAAAAATGCCATTCATAATGGCGTTTCAAGTCCAGTCACCCCCCAACCATCCAGTTAGCCACCCAATCAGCTCTACATGGAATAGAGAAAAAAAAAGAAATGCCATTGTGAATGGCGCTTTTAGAAATGCCATTCTAAATGGCGCTTCTAAAAACGCCATTCTAAATGGCACTTTTAAAAGTGCCATTCACAATGGCATTTTTTTTTTCTTTTTTTTTATACTTTTCTTTAGCATGCCATTTGGCATGCTATTTGTGCCATTTTTGCTTTGGTATGCCATTTGATCAAATTAAGTTTCTATCTACAAAGTTGACAATATTTATCATTTATAATGATATTTTTTATATTTGATCTATATGTACATATTTTTGACAATGGTCTAATTTTGAACTTCTGAGATGCTTTTTATATTCTCATAGATATCTCAGAAGAGAGATTCAACGATCATAAGAGATACCGGTGCTACAATACAGCCTGCTGGACCGATGCCATTTGGTCAGAAGCTTTTCGATGCATTGCACTATTATTCATGGAGCATGAGATCAAAACGGCCGCACAAGAAGCACCAGGCCAAATATTTTCTCAAACTTGTTGCTGATTGTCAAGAATGGTATTTTGATTACAGCCATACAACGTCTCGTGCATGGGTGGCAAACATCCTACTCCTAAATGGGTGAACTCGGAGATTATGTATTACATATAACCCTCGTAATTGCTCGAGAGGCTGTGAACATACTCATAAAAATTTGGTATATTTTTTAAGATGGTAATACAGATTGCCAGGTAATGTAGATTACCTCATTAAAGCTTATTAGAGATAATCTGGATTATCAAGAAGAAGGATAGCTTTTCAGATTATCATGCGGCGATACACGATACGGTACATGATACGAAACGATATCGTATGTGGCTGGTATGCTATGGTATTCGATGTGATACGATACCGGATGCTCGATATTATATGGCATAGGGCAGTATGATATGAGTATCATATGGTACGATATGGAAGGATACAATACGGTTCGATACGAAAGTGGTACTATTGCTCCAAGAATTGATTTTGATGATTATAAAATATTTGAGCAGATTGCTAATCATTTTGGCTTGGAAAAAGATTTATTGTATTTCAGAGGCAAAATCATAATTTTATCAAGTTTTGATTCAAAAGCCTCAAGAGCAAGAATAGAAGATTTATGATCTATTAAAGGTAATTTCATATTTTTTGAATTTATATTTTGAAAAAAATTAATTTTTAAGAAAAGGATGGACCTCTAGGTCGACCTCTTTCAAAAGGGGCTAAATGGCATGGCTTTCTTTGGCTGGCATATCAGTTTGAATACATTTAGTGGATTTAAATTTTCAAGTAAGAGCTTAGAAAGTGGATGTAGGTGCAAGGTTGGCACCGAACCACTATAAATCTTATTTATTTATAGTATGCTTCCTCTCTCTCTATTTTTACATTATTATATTCTTGCTCTTTTGATATTCACTTATTCTCTACACTTAAAACACTTATCATATATCACTTGCATATCATCACATAATCTTTGTAACTCTAAATTAGCTTTAAAATTTTAAAAATTTAATTCACCCCCCTCTTGGGTTGCATAACTGGGCAACAGGTACGATATGGTATGGTCTGATATGGGTATCATATGGTATGATATGGGATGATACGATACGATTCGATACGAAAGTGGTATGATACGGTATGGAATAGTATGATAAGATATGGCAAGCCATATAATAATTTTAATATCTATATCCATATCTACAAACCATAACATCATAATACTTTAAAATAAAGAAATTAAATATATAAAATAATCTCCAATCTGGGATGCCAAGTTTACAAAAATGAATCACATAATACAAAAAAAATTATATAGTATAAGCCCAAAAGAAACTAAGTCCCACAAAGACGTCGTGGTACTCGTGGTCGCTTGGATCTTCTTAGGAAGGTCCTCAACGATCGCTCCTCCTGCTGTATCACCTATGATGGGGCCTCCTCTACATCAGTAGATGTCTCCTGATCATGCATATGAGGAATATCGGATGCTACCGGAATATTTGCGAACTGAGTGACCTCCTTACCTAGATCTAGAAATATGCATGTAACAAAAGGATCATAGTGATGCCAACTAGAACCCGATGCTGTCATCTGGGGTACGTAGGAAGATGAAAGCCCTGACATCTGTAGATTAGAAGGTGGTGGCATATATGCAACATGCAGCAATGACATCTACAGAATATATGGTGATGGCATATGCGGAATATATGGTGATGGTGTATATCCCATATCTAGTGCATCAGATGCTCCATGCCAAAGCGCACCACTATCTAGGTCATAACCAATCGCCATCAATGTCCCCGCACATGTTCTCTCCATCTCTCGTAGTATTGGGTCCGCTCGTCCTCATCAATCGTAACTAGGGCATGATGAGTGTCCAACATAAGATCCAATATCTGACCAGTCTACATAATAAAAAGAAAATTAGCAATACATTATAGAATATACAACAAGTATAAAATTTAATATGAGATTGAATAGAATATATAATGCATAATTTTAATGGACTTACCAACATCCACATGGTAAAACTCTCACCCTCATATCCTGAAACTGCATACCGAGGCTGCCCAATGGCCCATACTGTAATACTAAAAAATCAAACCATGTAGTCCTCAGTATATAGATGACCTTCCAATATATCATCATCATGAATTGTATGATCTCTTCATGCATTCCAAATGGTGATGTACTTTGCATGTCTGATACGCCAATCAATGTGAGCTCTCCCTTATTGATCGATACGATGAAGTCGCTAGCTGGTATCAAAATGCTCTAGGATGCCATGAATGCGGCCAAACTACTATAGCACACGATGAGAGGTGCCACTTCACCACATCAAAATAAATAAGCGGCATCTTAGCAGTCCATATATCATAAGAAGCCATACAATACTATGGTAATATAGCCATAATCTCGTATGTATATGGCTCCCATAAAAATTGATAGGTTTAAAAAAAAATGGATTAATAAGTTCATCTTGTAGTAGATTATGAACACTATAAAATAATATAGATACATAAATCAAAATTATCCATCTACGTGCATCAATTTCAGCCAATGTATCCAACTGACACCTATAAACTCGTGCCACTTTTGTCGACATGTGGTGAACGTTAAATGCAATGTTCCATCTGCACAACAGTTTATTCATATTAGATTTTTAGTAGAATAAAAATAATACTGCATGTTAAATAATGAAATCAATAATTTTATACCTATATCCCCAAGGTGCGTCCAGCCGAAATGGAACATCGGGATCCTGCTACACTAGTGGCATTTCAAGAAATTATGTTCACAGTGGACTGATAGTCGACATCCTCTCCCATGTCCAAATCTGCTAATTTAAATAAAATTAGCAATGATATCTCTAATAAGATCTATAATAGAATATTGAAAATTAAAATTATATACTATATACCTACAATAATACAAGATAACCATCAATCTCAATCTGATCATGATACGAACCATGGCACATAGCTCTATACAAACAAGCTAATACTGCACTATCCCAACTAAGTCTGCGTGCAAAATCTAAATCCTCTAATAGTGGTAAAAACATCGACTTCATCTTGTTAGATGAAGTATCGGACAAAAGGGCACCTCCTAGCAATTGAAGTATCTGACCCCTGACATACTGTCGCACCATCTCCTCTGGTGCATTATCTCTAATATGAAAATATCGATAGTGATTATCCAAACACTCTATCCTCAGTCATGAATGATCGAAAAAATGGATATTTGGCTCAAATCCTAGTAGCCGATCACATATAGCCTGCCACTCTAGAATGGTAAACTATGGATCAGATCCTATAACTACATCACCATCAACTAAAAGTCTGGTGAGCATACTGACATCCTATAATGTGATCATCACCTCATCAAATGGAAGATGGAATGTGTGTCTTTGAACATCATCGCTCAAGTAATGAAATAATCAGACCAACATCCATCTGTATCCTTCTAATCTGATATACTCCATAAAATCTTAGATATCGTAAATAGTCCAAAACTCTATCTAGGATGTCCTCCATCCTCCATAAATCTACATTTGCTTAACGTAAGTGGAGGTGTCTGGGCTCCTGCAATATGATAAGATAATAAGACCGCATATATGATTTTAATAAAAATTTATTAAAATAAAAAATAGTAATGGAATGCTTACAATGCCATCTAATATAGCTTGTAATCGATGTGTTTCCTGCAATATAAGAACACTACGGTCTCGTGGGCTCAGATGCCATGGATTGTAAGCCATAATATAATAAATAATATCTAAAATAATACCATACATCCTATATTTATTAATATATTAGAAATACTATATTAATTTATATCATACATAAAATAGGTCTGCACATATATCCAATAATAGTTCAACTATCAAACTTTTATAGAACAATAAAACAACTCTGAAATACACAGAGCAGTTCAACCATCTGAAATACATAGAAAGTTTAACTATCAAAAATATATAGTACCCTACACAAAACTTTGATGCCTTTAATTTTTTTCACTATCTGAAGTTGATGTATCAGAAAGTAACCAAGGACAGCAACGACGATCATGATCCTGTTCCTTACAAATACCATCATGATTCTTGCTTCTTATTTGCCTATCATCTATTTTATTTCGCAGCCTTGTTGACTTTGGCCTACCCTTTTGCTTAGATCTCAAATGATGATGATCGAAAATATATGTAAACATATCTGTAGACATTCAATAGTCTTCATATGGTAATGGATAAAACTCCCAACTCCAAGCATTCATATATGCTGCAATTGTATATGCATCATCCATAAATTCACTAAAACGTACGGCAATTTCTTGGCATACAGCCAATACATATGAACAGAGATATCTATAGATGCTCTACTTTTTACAAAAATATTTTCTTTCATTTAAAGTTACAGTATGAGAATTTTTTTCATCTCTTAATCTTGTGCTTGCTCTCCTCATAAGCACTTCGTATATCCCTCTTTAGATATTAAATGTTGTTACTCTATGCTGATTAGCTTTAACTTGATCTTCTGCAATTTTAATTGCAACATGATGAGTAAAAAAACTATTTGAATTATCCTGTACATATCTTAAGGCTTGGGTACGTCTCGTATTAAAGCATTTCACAAGACGATAAAATGTCATTTGAACACAAGCAATGATTGACATATTTCTAGCTCCTCATAAAATACTATTAAAAATCTTCGATAAATTTGTAGTTAAGATACCATAGCTCGTGCCGGCATCATATGCTAATGTCCACTTTTCTTTTTCCAACTCAGACAACCAACTCCAAGCCTCTGTATTCACTATTCTGATCATGTCCATGATAAAATCAAACTTTCGAACTTGATGAGTGCTCTATGCTTGCCATACTACTCTTTTAAGCTGTGTATTTTTAAAATGAATGTTAAAATTACTGCAGACATGTCTTAAATAATATCGATGATAGGCACGTGGTGGACTCCATCCAATAGACTCATCTGCAATGGCATTCAATATACCTGGATGTCTATAAAAAATTAAGCCAATGTCATCTCTATTTTGTGCGACATATGTTCTGAGCCGAAGAAGAAACCAACTCCAACTAGCAGTCATCTCTTCATCTATAATTGCATATGCTAAGGGATAAATCACATTCTCAGAATCAATTTCTATGGCAATTAGCATCTTACCTTTAAACTTTCCATACAAGTGTGTGCCATCAATACTGATAACATGATAATGCCTAAAACCCTGGATGGATGGTTGGAAAGCCTAAAAAAATATAATTTAAAACCTGCGCATTGAAATTTTTTGTTGGTACAAAATCTCATGAAATAATAGTATCGAGATTTACATTTTTGAGTGCAGCCATATAATAGGATAATTTTGCATAAGACGGCTCCCATTCTCCATAAATATCAACCAATGCCTTTTGTTTTCTTAACCATGCTTTTCTATATGATACCGTATATTGAAACTGCTCGTTAACGACTGCCACAATAGCTTCAACTTTAACACCTGGATCTTTCTCAATAATATGCCAAAGTAGTGTGCCAATCATCCTTCCACTGACATGTTTGTAGTCTCAACTCAACCCCCTAAACAAGCAAGTATGTGAACCCTCGTATTTGGTGATCTGAAAATATTCATGCTTCTTTAACAATGCAGCACGAAGTCTCCATTTATATTCTTGTTTATTATCTGATGATGCACATCATATGGACCATAACTTTGAATATGACTGAACTACATTGTATGTCTGATGCTTCCGAATATGATAAAGATCAATAACTCTCTTTAGATCATTTTTGCTCTGAAAAATTAGATCTTTAGAAAATTTAGTCATCAAAGAGTCCCAAAATTGATAGTCAGAGGACAATCTTCGACTAGCACTAATAGTACCACCATGATCTAAATTTAAGTTGCTAAAAAATTATGGAGGTTCATGCATCCTAGGTTCAGGTTCACCTATATTAATATCAGGCTGATCATCGTGATCACCATTCCTAAGTTCAGGTTCACCTATATTAATATCAGGCTAATCATCGTGATCACCATCTTCATCTTCATCGTTGTTACTGTCTTCATCAAGCCATTCTTCTTCAGCCTCATTCTCATCTGACTCAAAATCTCGATTATCAAAATTTATTTCAATACTGACCCAATTATTATCCCTCATTTGAGTGTCATATCCCACACTTACTGCTACTTTCATCATAGGAGAAATCACTAGAGGAGAAGTCATCGTAGGAAAAGTTACCATAGAAGAAGTCACCATAGGAGAAGTCACAATAGGACTTTGAATATTTGGATAACTAGGGCCAATAGTATTATAATGTTCTGCAAACATGGCTTCAGTATCAACGATTCATACCATAGGACTTAAAAAAGGTGAGGAAGGTCCAGGAGTATTGTCCTCTTGGGTTAAAAGCCCACTAAAGTACCCAAATCTCGATACCATCATTTGAGTAATATTTACATTAAAGGGTATATCTTCCTTTTTCAATATATAATTCAATATATCGGCATTCTAAAAATTTTTGAGAAAATATTAATATTTCTTGGATATCTTCATCATCATCAATTAGAACTAAGATATATTTGCTCTGCATTAACTATTCTGATAAATTAGGTGATCTCTACCTTAGTTTGATTTCATATTTTTTTCTATCTATAGGAATATTACTATATAAATGGTTTAATAATTTTTGACATGATAATGATGAAGACAACCTAACCATCCAGCTCGCAGGCTGACTGTACTGCATGCCATCTTCATCATTTTCTGTTACGCCATCATAATAAAATAATAGATGAACCCGAGCACTAATCATTTTCTCAGTCAATTCTATGACAACATCAAAATTAAAATATAAGATAATAATAATTATTTTAATAAAATAATTTACATAATAAATGCATCCTATCACCAACTAGTAGGTAAAGTTAGGTCCTATCCCATTCAAAAATTATATTAATTCTATAGGTAATTACAGTAATCAAACGATACGCAATACGAATCGAGAAAAATTTTGATAG
The DNA here is from genome assembly GCA_006176705.1 of Cocos nucifera. NCBI lineage: Eukaryota > Viridiplantae > Streptophyta > Magnoliopsida > Arecales > Arecaceae > Cocos > Cocos nucifera. The sequence goes on along the minus strand of QRFJ01000070.1, from coordinate 851,571 downwards.
TATTTTTTCTTAGTTCTCCCCACATAGAAGAAGAACGAAAGAAAAATGCTATCTAAAATTTCTCTCGATCCATATTACATATTGTTTGATTACTGTAATTACCTATAGAATTAATTATAATTTTTAAACTGTTCAAACTGGACAATCAATTGACTAATGTATATAATTTAGTTAGATTATGTACATGTAATCAAAAGACGGGCCTATGGTTCAATGCAATGCAATATATTTAAAATCAAAAGATGTATCTTGGGAATGTGCCGGGCACTATCCCTAACCGTGTTTGATCCAAAAATTATTTTTAGGCATTAGGTCGGGCTTAGGCCCGATGACTTTAGAAAAAGTTAAGTCTGAACCTATTTTTAAGAATGTAGCAAATATGAAAATGGACCGCACACTATCCCTAACCAAATCCAATACAAATATTCTTTAAAATATATTTAAGATTAATTAATTAATTAATTAATTAATATTAACATAAAAATATTTAAGATAAATAAATAAATTAATTAACTACTTATCTAATTAATTAATTTATTTTTTTAAAAAAAAAAAGGGAGGGTCGGTGGGGGGAGGGGGTGGGGTGTGGAACGGCCGCTAGAAGGGAGAAGGGCCGCGGGCATTGGTGGGGGGGCGGGGAGTGGTGGTGGTGGGCTAAGGGCCGATGGTGGGGGGTTAGTGGCGGCCGATAGTGATAGTGTGGGGTAAGGCTGATGGTGGTGGGGGGGAGGGGTAGGGGTGGTGGTGGTAGGGGGTGTGGGGTGGCCGTCGAAAGGAAAGAGAGCCGCGACATTGATGGGGGTGGGGGTGGAGGAGGACAGCAGAGGATGGGGCAGCCAAATGAGGGGGAGGGGGGCACGAAGGGAGGGCGTCGGATGGGAGAGAAAGGAGAGGGTATACCTGAGACAGTGGTGGCATTGGAGAGTGGAGATTGGTGGAGAGGAGGTTTCGATGGAGATGGAGGAAGTCGGAATCGCGAGGAAGTCGAAAAAAAGAGGTGAAAAAAATTTATGGCATTCTAAAATCACCATTTGAAATGGCGATTTTAAAATTACCATTTCAAATAGCATTTCTTTTTTTGGCTGACTGGATGTATAGGTGGGTGAGTCAGTCTGAAAAATGCCATTTGGAATAGTATTTTTTGGTTGAAAAATCGCCATCCCAAATGGCACTTTAGGCTTTTGCATCACTTTCGTAATTAAGTGGAAACCTACATTAGTTTGGTAAAATTTTTTTATTTTTACATCAGTATGGAAAAGATCTCTATAGTTATTATTATTATTATTTAAATTACTTTGGCATTTGTTACGGATAGCCATAGCTCGGCCTCGGTATAATATACATCGAGATCAGTTACTATGGAGAAGCTATTTGTCCACTCGCGATTTGCTATAGATCGATCTCGAATGAGCAATTTTCAAGAACGTCCTACCAAAAGTCAGCTAATACCAAGCTACTGAAGTTCGCTCTTAGGCGAGTTGTTCTAAGGACGTTGAAGGTTCGCTATACCTCATCCTCGGCTTGGTATTTCTCGATCTTTTCCGACCTATCGAAATAGATCGGCCACGTATGACTGGCCATTACGATAGGCCACTGGTTCGTTGATAGTTCGTCATAGGTCGTATACGGCCGAGCTATCACCAAAGAAGAATTTCATTGGTTGGAGAAAATTATTCATGGATGATAATATTGGTCGATTTTAGTCGACCAATATCCGGACGACCTACTAGTTACTCATATATAGCCGATCAATATTGAACGATCTATTATTGATCGTCTTTTACCAAGGTATTATCATCTTCATTAGATCTATTCTCTTCCCTAATTAGAAAAGTTCGGATAAAGAAGGAATCCCTCACGATCTCGTCTCTTTAAGAAGAAAAAACATCTCCTGAATCAATCCAAAGCATCAAATTTGGAAAGTCGTTAGGCTCCGAGACGGGCACGACTCTAATACCTCTTCTATAAATAAAGGGGTTTCAGAACTCTCTAGGTACATACTTAATTCGATGCTTTCTCCTCTCTTTATTCTTCCATCTCCTAATTTGAGTATCGGAGGGTCTTCATCGGAGAACATCCGATGAGGACTTCATTGTAAATGATCAAGCAAAGCTCTAGCGATAGCTTTTTCTCGATCATAGATTCATCTTGATTTCAGATGAAAAAATTTAAAAATAATAATATATTTTTTTTAATTTATTGATATAAAAAAAATAAAAAAATAAATCAGTTCAATTTAACCCCGTCGCACGTTAGTTTCTTTCAAAACTAATGTACGGCGACCCCGCGTTCCGACTAAGCGCCCGTGGACGTCCCTCAGCCCGTCATCCATTTCACCGGAACATCGGAACCGGAATCTTCTCGTTTATACTTGCCCATGACAGCGACCACTTCCGTACCTCCACAACCCACCCGATCCATCGACACAACGCATCTCTTTCCAACGCAGAATTCCCATTTTACCCTCGTAGAAACCGCACTATCCACATGACTTGGGGAGAAGTTGTTAACTCCATTCTCTTTTTTTTTTTTTTTTTTTTCAAATAACGTACGAAAGAATATAGCGAAATAAAATAAAGCAGAGAAAAATGTTATTGTCTCTTTTTTATTCGACGAATAAACCACCGCACCTCTGCCTAGGTTCCTCGGTCTTACCTCGGCGAAGCCCCCCTGCCCCCTTCGCTCATTTCTTCTTATTCTTCCTGTCCTTCGCCCTCTTCTTCACCCACCTTGCCAACCTTCACCGTCCTGCCCTAACTAAGCGCCGCGCGTCCCCATGGAGGACCAGCGCGAGATCGCCCTCTTGCCCCCGTCCCACGAACAGGTAATCAATCCATGTCCATGTTCTTGCCTTTTGATTTGTTAGATCTATCTGTGTTCTTGGAGGAATCGGTGTTTCAGGGATCTGTCGAGGGATTTGATTTTGGTTTTGGTTTTGGTCGGGGTTCGGTGATTCGTTCGATGTTTTTTATTGGTGGTTTTGGTGTGATTTGAGGGTAGGTGAGTGATGATGTGAAGGGGATAGAATGCGGTGATTCGTGTGGATCTGCTGCTGATTTCGGGTTCTGTGCGATATGTTTGGAGAAGATGGTTCTTCAGGAGACGGCGCTTGTAAAAGGTTGCGAGCATGCTTACTGGTTTGTCTAAAAGAACTCCTCGTTTCTGGAAAATTTTTCGCTCGCTGTTTTAGAGTTCTAGCATTTGGTTTGTGATGCTTGTAGTAGTATTTCTATCTGAATGCAAAAAGAGATTTTTTTTTTTTTTGGTTAAATCAATTGCTTTTTTTTTTTTTTTTTTTTTTTTAAATTGCTGCTATGGTTTGCGTTGGTTAT